>AWUE01024816.1:0-24301 GCA_001974825.2 Corchorus olitorius
AACTTATTTGATAGCGAACATTATAGTTATTTTGATATAATCTTAAATAGTTTTAAGTAAGAACATTCATAACTTTTTTATATATAAAAAGTTACTAAAATCATCCAAGAGCACAATTAGGTTTGTAGAGAGCATTATTGAAATGTTATTGTTGTCATCACTCTCTTCATCATCATCATCATGATCATACCAACCCTTGAACCTTCGACCATGAGATGACAACATTTGTCCGTGCTCGACTTCCGGGTCGGGGCGTGACAATTATAGCTATTTTAATACCTTTTATAATTTTTTTAGTAATTTTAGATTACAAGATTAATAACATTCATAATTGACGAAAATTATTAAAAGTAATAAAAACATAAGGTTACTGAATTTATTGATAGGTCGACTATAGCTTCTTTTTTTTTTTGATAATCTTCGCAATTTTTTTACTAATCTCAGATATGAAAATTATACTCCTCATTAAATTGATAAAATGCTACAAAATTTATTAAAGATGTTATGTTACTATCGACCCACAAGTCATGAGCTATAAGTTGAACGTCGATCCCTCCTTCAGACCGATCAAGCAGAAGAAGAGGATGTTCTCATCGGAGAAGACCGCTGCCGTCAGGGAAGAAGTAGACAAGCTCCTCAAGGCCGATTTCATCAGAGAAGTTCAGTACCCAGAGTGGGTGTCGAACATGGTAATGGTTAAGAAGTCCAACGGAAAGTGGAGGATGTGCGTGGACTTCACCAATCTCAACAAAGCAAGCCCAAAAGACAACTTCCCCCTGCCCTCCATCGACCGTCTAGTCGACGCCTCATCCGGGAACAAATTCCTTAGCTTCATGGACGCCTTCTCCGGGTATAACCAGATTCCCATGGACCCAAGGGATTCAGAGAAGACGTCCTTCATCACCGAAGACGGTCTGTACTGCTACAATGTTATGCCCTTCGGGCTGAAGAACGCCGGGGAGACGTACCAGAGGTTGGTTAACAAGGTGTCAAAGAGTTAATCGGGAAATTGATGGAAGTGTACGTTGACGACATGCTGGTCAAGAGCTCTACCATGGAATTACACCTGGAGCACCTTGCCGAATGCTTTGACTATTTAAGGAAATATCATATGAAACTTAACCCAGCCAAGTGCACGTTCGGCGTAGAGGCAAGCAAGTTCCTTGGCTTCATGGTCTCCAGCAGGGGGATCGAAGCCAACCCCGAGAAAGTAAAGGCCATCCTAGATATGAAGCCCCCCCGAATCTGTCAAGGAAATATAAAGTTTGACGGGACGAGTGGCAGCACTCAACAGATTCGTCTCCAAGTCCGTCGAGAAATGCCTACTGTTCTTCAGATTGCTCAGGACCAGATCCAGATTCACCTGGACCCCCGAATGCCAGGAAGCTTTCGAACAGCTAAAGGTTTACCTCAGCTCTCCTCCCCTTCTGACTAGGCCGAACGAGGGAGAGACGCTATACATGTACCTGGCAGCGTCGAACGAGACGGTTGCAGCCGTGCTCATCAAGGACACGGAGGGTGGACAAATGCCCATTTACTACGTCAGCAGGATATTGTAAGGGGGGAGAGCAATTACTCAAAGCTTAAGAAGCTGGCGTTCGCCCTAGTGGTAGCGTCGAGGAGACTCCACCAATACTTCCACTCCCGCAAAGTAATCGTCCTCAAAGATCAGCCCCTCAAGGAGGTCTTGCAAAAAGTGGACTTATCTGGGAGATTACTTAAATGAACGTAGAACTAAGTGAATTCGGGATAGAGTTCCAGCCCCGACGAGCGATCAAGGCTCAAGCCCTGGCAGACTTCGTCGCAGAATGCACTTTCCCTGAAGAACGGAGGACTGAGACACCTGATCTTCCATCCATAGCCCCAGACGAGGCCACTGCCAACATACCCAGCACCTCAAACCCACCAACACCAGAAACACCACTCCCACCCCCCTCGAAGGGTTGTTGGGAACTTTTCGTGGACGGATCAGCTGTGCAGAACGGAGCAGGGGCGGGAGTGCTGCTGATATCCCCAGACAGGCAGGAATTTCAGTTCTGTTTGACGTTCCCCCTGTCCAATAACGCAGCAGAATACGAGGCACTCATAGCAGGCTTGGAGCTCGCCGAACGTCTGCAGGTAAAGGAACTCAAAGCCCACACGGACTCCCAGCTGATAGCCAACCAAGTGCTAGGGTCGTTTGAATGCAAAGAACCCAACTACCACAGGTTGGTGCAGGATCTGTGGCACAAGTTCGTCAAGGTGTCCATCCAGCAGATACCAAGGGCATAGAACACCAGGGCAGACGCCCTATCCAAGCTAGCCTCGTCAAATACAGCAGCCGTCAGAGGAACTATATTAATGGAATACATGGCTAAGCCCCGATCGTCAAATCTCTCACAAGTCTTAGCAATCAACGACGAACCGTGCTGGAAAAACGAGATAGAGGAATACCTAAGAGGTACCAGCGCACCAGCCAACCGCAAAACTATGGCTGCCCGACAAAGACGCTCGTCGAGGTACGTCCTTATCGACGACATACTATACAAAAAATCCTACAAGATGCCACTGTTGAGGTGCCTCACCCCTTCCGAGGCCCTGCAAGTATTAGAAGACATTCACCAAGGCGACTGTGGAAATCATACGGGTAGCCGATCGATCGCCCAGAAGGCGCTGAAACAGGGTTACTACTGGGCCACCATGAGAAACGATTCGGCGGACCTGGTCAGAAGATGTGATAGGTCTCAAAAGTTTGCCAAAATCCCCAGGGTTCCCGCCGAAGAGCTGAACGTCATAGTAGCCCCATGGCCGTTCGCTATGTGGGGTTTAGACCTGATCGGACCCTTCCCACTAGCACCTGGTAAAAGGAAATTCGCGATCGTCGCCTGCGACTACTTCACCAAGTAGGTAGAGGCAAAGCCACTAGCCAACATTACCAGATTCGCTGTGGAAAAATTCCTGTGGCAAAACATACTTTGCAGGTTCGGCATGCCGCACGTCATAGTCTCGGACAACGGGCTACAACTCCAGGCTAAACATATACAACAGTTCTGTAGGAAGAATAGGGTGTCACTGATCGCCAGCTCCGTTGTCCATCCCCAAACGAACGGACAGGTGGAAGCTATAAACGGAAAAATTCTATCAGCCTTAAAGAAGAAGCTGGATGACGCCAAGGGAAAATGGGCAGAAATTCTTCCAAGTATACTATGGGGCATCCGAACGACCAGCCATACGGGTACCGACGAAACACCTTACAATCTGGCGTTCGGCACTGAAGCAGTCATACCGGCAGAAACAACGGTGAATACCTTCAGAACCCTGAATTTTTCTCCAGAGCACAACGAACGCGAGTTGAGGACCAATCTAGACCTACTCGAGGAAGTCCGGCTGACAGCGCAACTTCGACAGGCCAACCGATCGATGCAAGTCAGTCGACACTACAACAAGCGAGTTCGTCAAAGGCAGTTCCAGGCAGGCGACCTTGTACTCCGCAATTGCGAGGCCAGCGTACCGACAGATCAAAGAAGAAAGTTATCCCCTAATTGGGAAGGACCGTACCAGATCGACCGAGTACTAGGACGAGGAGCGTACAAGTTGAGGGATTTAGACGGCCGACTGATACCCCGAACGTGGAATGCAATTCATTTAAAAAAGTATTATCAGTAAACATGATGTACGACAATGTAAACGGAATGTTCATGACTATGAATAAAAGTAAATTTTCAGTGTATAGACAGCGCAATGAACGCTCGACACAGAATGGTGCCCCCGTTCGTCCACCTGTAAGACAGAGCGTCCACGCAGACGCCGCTCACTCAACGACTGAGTGCCTAGATTGGCGCCTCCGTTCGCCCACCAGTGAGACGGAGCGTCCTCGCAGACGACGCTCACTCGACGGCTGAGTGCCTAGATTAGCGCCCCCGTTCGCCCACCAGTGAGACGGAGCGTCCACGCAGACGCCGCTCACTAACGGCTGAGCACCTATAATGGTGCCCCCGTTCGTCCACCCGTGAGACAGAGCGTCCACGCAGACGCCGCTCACTCAACGACTGGGTGCCTAGACTGGCGCCCCCGTCCGCCCATGTCGACATGACCAAAAACGAGCAATATCGAAACACCATGATAGAATAATTGAAAAACCCCACGAGCGTCACAGCTCGGGGAATTTAATAACAATCATAAAAAAAAAAACTAACAGCAATGAACGAATTACAAATAATTTACAAAGATGTTTGTTTCATATCCCTCAGGACGAACGCCACACACGACACATAAATATATATATATATATATATATATATATATATATATAAATACACAAATGTCTTAGCAGCAAAACAGAATGCAAAAACAGGAAATGGCTGGCAATGACGAACGGAAAGGCCTCCTCACTTCTCTCTTCTTCTCTTGCTGGCACCACCCCGCGATTGACGATCAGCCTCCCTAGCCGCAGCTCTCTCAGCGATGGGCAACTCATCCTCAGCATCGTCATCGTCTTCTGCAGCAGTAACCTCCGGAGGGGCTTGGTTGGAAGCACCGAAATCCGGCAGCACCAGGGGAGCGACAGGTTCAGGGAGAGGGTAGTCATCAAGGACCTCTTCAGAATCGAACGTGATACCCTCAAAATCAGAGAAGCCCTTGTACTTGCTGATCATGTAGCAGGCGAAGTCCCGAGCCTTAAACTTCTCATAGGCCATGCTGGCATAGCATCCAGCGTTCTCATGCTCGAGCTCAGCAATCTTGATCTGGCAGGGGACGAGCGTGAGACAGCTAAGCTAGGTCATAAAAGAACGAAAAAGAGAGAGGATCGAATGACGTACCTTCAATTTCCGCTCCTCAGCATCCCTTTTCTACAGCGCTGACCTATGGTCATCCTTCTCCCGACAAAGGGCCTTGTCCGTCTCCTTAATCTTGCTCTTAGCGTCCTTGAGCTTTTGCTCCAGGTCAGCTATAGTCCGACGGGCGTCGTCTCTCTCCTTGGATAACGTTTGGACATGCCCTGGGTTGTTAGTGGGCATGCGATCGTCGATAAGACGAGCGACCGTCGGAGCAACTGAACGGAGGTTCTCTTCGTAAACGGCAAAGTTGGCCCGAGCAACAAACAGGTTTTGCAAAACCTTCAGCATGTTAGAAAGTTAGAGGCTAAAAATCACTTGCAGGACATCTAAAGTCTCCCTCACCTGGATCCCTGCGGCCAACTGAAGTGCAGCCCTCTCCATAGGATCCATATCCCTAACGGCAGCATAGTCGGCACTGCTGGCGAACGACAGCTGATCGGTCGTCAGCAAATCATAAAAATAAAAATCCCAACAATTACTAACTAAAGATAGTTAGGGCAAGTAGGGGTCGACGGCTCCTAGGGCAAAACTCCTCCAAATCTTCAACAATTCTTCAAAATAAAATCTCTAGATCTACATACATCAAAAACCTAGACCTAAGGTGGCTATTTATAGTGGAAATAACCCTAGAAAATCCAATCCTAACTTGGAAAGGGGTCTAAGTCGGTTTTGGGTCTAACTTGGACTCCAAGTTAGATTAAAAGTCTTCCAAGAGTAGAATCCAAGTCAAAATAGGATCCTGAAATTTTGCTGAATTCGTGCAGGTACTTCGACGTCATTTTTGGACTTGAAAACGGCAGATTTGGGTCTTGGACTTCAAAGGAAAGTTGTAGATCTCGGAGTCAGCTTTCCAACGAGTACTCATAGGCTTCAAACGGAGGTCTGAGCAAAAAGTTATGAATTTTCTACCAAAACTGCTCCTGAATCCTAATCCTGTTAGGACTAGAATCGGGAATCTACGGGATTTTGGTATTTCCTTGGATTTAGGAGTCATTAATTGGGATTTTAATTCCAATTAATATTTTATATGGACTGAGTATTTTCCCATATAAATTATCCATAAATACCAAAGCTTGAGAATTTATCCTTGACTTGTCTTCAATTAAAGCTCCAATCTTCAATCCTTGCTTCTTGAAATAAATCTTCAATGGTCTTCAAGTCTCCAATTTATCTTCAAATGGTCTTCAAACACGAACTTCGAATCTCCAAATCTATGCTCAAAATTGCTTTGCTCAAATCTGTGTAAAAAGTCATCAAAATAGCTCCAAAAGAGGTGAAAAATAACAATTTCTCAATTTCTCATCACTTAAGAACTTAAAACACAATTATCATCAAAATAGCATATAATTAAGCATAAATAGATCCAAAACATAGTAAAATAGCCATAAAAATAGGGTTGTTTTTGGCTCGATCAACAGCCCCTGAGCGAAAAAGTTCGCCAACTTCTCCAGGAATGCATGGCCCGATCCACCGCCGTCCTTTGACATCCACTCGCCGAACCCACCTCCGAAGAAGATCCCAGCGGTGAAAAGGGAGGGGGAGCTAGTGGACACAGAGGCCTGCCCCACTCGAGATCCTTCAGGGATGACGACCGCGGAGGGAACTCGGGGGGCTGTGATAGCCAGTCGGGGAGAAGCACGAGTACCGTCAGCAGGCGGAGCGGAGCTGCCGCTAGGACGAACAGACGCCACACTCGAAGAAGAGAGCCTTTGCCTCTGCTCCGCAGTCTTCCTTTGGGCCTCTGCCAATCGTTAGGGATTCATGATATCTGAAGGGGGAGGACCTGTAAGAGAAAAGAGAACGATTGTCAGTTATCATACCCGACAAGAACAAATCAGGCACATTGTCAGCAAAGTGAGTTAGACACCATCGGACGAGTCTGAGGTTGAGGAGGACTGATCGGCTTGGTGTTGGAGGCGAGCCATTTCAAGAGCCCGCAAAGTCATCAGATTTTTACCTGCACCACGTCGAACGACAGGTTGAGCGACCTAGTCCGTCCATTCAGTCCCAGTCCAGAGGAATCGATCGCATTTCTCGATGTCGAAAGGCTCGTTCGGATCAGGAGGTGGAATGTAGGTAGAAGGACATACACCCCTAGCATGCACAATTACGGGTCGTTCCACCTCAACCCCCCCTCTGTTCTCAAACAGTCAGCGGAGTGCATTCCTCGATCGTGACGTCCGCAGCCCTCAACGATCGTACCCTATACGGATGCGGGCTCAACCCAGCCAGCACCAAACGAGAAGCCCGTGTCACCTCTCTCCAGTCATGATGGTGACCATCAAAGTAATCCATCTGAACTTTCTCCTCGGGAGTCAAGACGAACGGCTGAGCGTTCATAACACTTGTGGACACTTTGCGCCACCTCATCAACATAGGCCACCTCTGGCCGTCAGGACGCTGAACAGCAAAAAAACCCCTCTTCCAGTGGCGCCAACTTGACGGACCAGGGACGAAGGACCCATGCCCATTCTGGCGTCTATTGAAGCTATACCACCCATTGGAAACGGATAACGTGAAACAATGGCGGAATAAGTTGACGCTTGGTTCCCACCCCTTGTATATACAAATCACAACATACCCGACGATCAACACCCATCCATTGGGTGTTATCTAAGAAGCGCCTAGACCATACGACTTCAAAATTTGCCAGTAGAAGGGATGACCCGGAAGCCTAAAGCCTGCCTCAAACATACTCTATACATGAAGACCCTCCTTGAATTCTGACGAATATGAAAAATTCTATCCTCTTCGCGGGGGAAAGCAAACTTAAACCCAGACACGGGCCCTAGCCCGAACCTACAGGCGGCGGACAAGGCTGCTTTTCGGGAAAGGATCGCCCCTGTCCCCGACGGACCGCGTATATACATGGAGACAAACTCCCCCGGAGTAGGGAAATACCTTTCGGCGTCTGCGTTGTACCGCATGAAATGGTCTTCCTCAGCAGTAATCGCGGAGCTGGCCAGACTACCCGAAGCCACCCTCTCCTCGTTCAACGCAGGTTCAATCTTAACAACGCCCGTCGCGCCACCCTCACCACCACCGGAGCCTTCTAAAACGGCGACTCCCATGACACCCGGCGCGAACTCAACCAACGGAGGGTCGTTGACGTTAGAGAACATTGCTAAACCACCCGCCACAGCGGCAGAGGTTGGAGCCATCGCGGAAGCCGAAGCAGGTGCAGCAGACGATCGACGCAGGCTAACTCGCGACGGGGCTATATCGCCACTTTCGGTACTGACAGACAGAGACTCACCACCCACAGAGTTGTCCGACCCATTACCCATGGCCATACCCTCCGACGAACGGGATATAGACTCCTCCTCAGACTCAGACATACTTATAGATAAACCAAAAACAGAAACACTTAATCCAAAAAATCAAAATCCCCAATTTAACTCACCGAACTTAGACAGAAGTTCTGGGGGAAAAGGGACCTCCTCAATGTCGGTCGTCTCAGTTAACCCTGAACCACTTGACTCACTGTCTAAGATGTCGATCGGATGACCAGGACCCTCGAGGTTAGCCGTGACGAAGCAAGAAGTAAGGTTGCCGAAATGCAAGAAGCGCAATTCGAAACACTAGGACGAACGGATTTCTGCATGAGAAGAACGAAAGCGATGAAGAGAGGTGACATGTGAAGTTTGACGCACGACAAGCCAAATAGCAGGGGAATTCAACCAAAGAACTTATCGAGTCTTACACTGGAATCCACAAGCAGAAAGGATCTGGAGAATTTGACGAACGTACAAGGAGAAAGTTTAGGAAATTTCAGGAAAATGACAAATGAGAAGGAAGGACGCTATTTATAGGAAGCGGAGACACAACTCGGGAAGAGCAACAGATGGAAACCGAAACGAACCGTCGGGGTTATGTGGCGATAATCGATTGGTTCAGCAATAAATACAACCGTCCAACTTCCGGAATTTAAAATTTGAATTTCAAATTTCGAATTTCAAAAATTTCGCGCCAAAAGATTTAAAAAAAAAAAATAGTGGCAAAAATCCAGAAGATCTCGAAATCGGAAGCAAAAACCCAAAAACCGACGAGTTCGCACACGAACCGGCCTACAGAATTGTCTCGGACGAAGGCTACGCGACGTTCGCTCATACATACTCATATTTCCAAGAACCCTACGAACGTCTGCGTTAGCACCGAGACCAGGTCTCCTTACCAGACCCATTGCCAAGATCGATCATAGTCGTTCGAGCGGCCACTGTATGTCCCCCCTCACGCTTGAGGGGCAATTGTTAGTACCACACTTGCCTTGAAGACCTGACGAACATCAGCCCCTTAAGCACCCGATGGGATGACCCAAAACCCGGATCCGACCCGGGTAATATGCACTTATCCGTACGATGTCCGTACTGTCTGCCACCTGGTACCCCAGTGCCTATATAAAGGGTAACCCCTCATTTATTGCATCTATTCCAAAAACTCTAGACTTTGAACTCATAAAATCCTCTCACTAATTCGAGGATTCGACACTGACTTGACCGTCGGAGTGCTAACGCGGGATTCCATCCCCGCACCCCGAGGCTTTCTACCCTGTGCAGGTCATCAAGCTCAAGGTCTTAGAGGCTCAGGACGACGATCTCAGCCGATCGTCCTTGTTGAGCATTTTGCCCTCAACAAAAACCTACTC
The DNA here is from genome assembly GCA_001974825.2 of Corchorus olitorius. Lineage (NCBI taxonomy): Eukaryota > Viridiplantae > Streptophyta > Magnoliopsida > Malvales > Malvaceae > Corchorus > Corchorus olitorius. The sequence goes on from AWUE01024816.1 coordinate 9,463, forward strand.
CTTATAGGAGAAAAAACCATAAATATTAAAATCCTAATGATTTAAGGCTAAAGTAAAAGACTCATAATTAAATAAAATAAAACAGAAATAATTAAAATAAACTATAAGATAATGCGCTGCATCATTAATGACAAGTGAATCCTCTTTGGCACCCTGTTTTTTGTCTTCCTCCTACTGTCTTTTTCGGTAATTAGCCACATTCTACAACGGGGTTCTTAGTCCTGTTAGAGTATGGACGTATTTAATACCATTTAAACTGTTGTGAAAAATTGTCAAAAAAAAAAAACTATTGTGAATTGTTTTTAGCCTGTTGAGTTTCAGGTTTTGGGCTGCATTTGAGGTCAGTAGTCAAGTTGAACAAAACCCCTTGACTTAAACCGCAGATAATCTTACCTTATTCAGCTTTGCCCTTCACCGTTTTGGGTTTCCTCGCCAGGCTATCGCCGGTTTATCTTTTTCAACTGAAATTGGAGAGCTCGATTCATCAATATGGCTGCAATAATGATTGGGTTCTTTTGCAATTACTGTTATTCAAGAGTTTTGACGGTATCATTTTACTTTGCATTTGGCTGGGTTTATGCGTTGCTCGATTCACTTTGAAAATTTTCGGTCGTCTTCTCGATGAGCTGTTGGGAAGCAACCTTTAACTTGGTAGCTACAAGAAGACTCTATTTTTGGTCATTGTTGATTGTTCAGTAGTTGAAATCATTGGAGGTTCAGGTTATTATACTTAAGATATCATCTGCAGTTTGTTTTACCTCTAAAGCTAATTAACTACATATATATGTTTTTCATTATTGTAATACCATAATCCTTTCGTTGTTTCTCTGTTTACTTATGGTTGTTCTATGAAAACAGTCCAATGAGATTAGATTTGACAATGGGTGAGAGTTGTGGAGAAGAATTAGGAGCTTGCTTAGTGCAACTAGCTATAGCAGTGAATACATAATGCTTGAAGTTTGCAGATTGGAGGAGAAATAGGTTTGCTCAACATTTGTATGCGTAAAATATGTTTTCTTATAACTTACATTAATGTGATTCCTGGAAAAGGAATTAAGGGATTCGAAAGACTGATGCATATAGAAGAGGCAGCAATGTTGGAAAACACATAACATTTCTCCTTACTCTATGTTTCCTAATATTGCTCAAGACTAGAGGTGTCAAACGGGCGGGTTTCGGGTTCGGGTTATCTAGGTCCGGGTCAAATGGGTCAGGCAGTTTTCTCAGGTCATTCGGGTTTCAGGTCATCTGGGTTCGACTTATTCGGGTTTCGGGTCATTCGGGTCTCGGGTATACCAGGTATCAGGTTGGGCGAGTTTGGGTTTTGGTCTCGGGTCACTCGAGTTTCGAGCCAATTGGATCAACATTGAATTTTTTAATGTTTAATACTTAACTTTTTCAAATATATTTATTATTCGATTTATTTTATAAATAAGTAGAAACATTATACACTCTATTATCAACGAAGTTTAGTAGACTGTATATGCGAGGTTAAAGGATTAATAGTTGATATGTTTCTCCTTTGATATTAATTTTTAATATAAAATACATAATTAATTATCAGGTGGGGTATGTGTCAACATTTTAAGCCGTTTGTGGAGTATAAAAAGTAAAAACATTATTGACGGTGTATTATTATAAATATTAGTTAAAATGTAATATCTAAATTTATATTTTTTTCATTACTTCAATTATTATTATAATAAATTAATTAATAATATAACTATCCATGAACAATGAAAATAGAATTACAACTCTCACCAGTTAGATTATTAGTACGGTACTAGTACCCAATAGATAAAATCACCATGAAATTACTAACTAAGTATTACTATTTATTCATTATTTTAAAAAATAAATTACTCATTATAAATTTATCATAAATTATTCATATAATTGATTTAATTTTAGTGGTTGTTCATATAATTATTGTTCATATAATGAAGTTTAGCAAATTTAATCATAATTTATAATAGGTAAAATTATAACAATAATATAAATTGTATTGAATAATTGATGATTTAGAATAAGTAAAATTATAAATTTGATTGAATAAAAGATAATTTTAGTTTATAATATTCTTGGGTCATTCGGGTTTCGGGTCATACGGGTCTTGGATCACAGGTCATTCGAGTCTCGGGTCACTCGGGTTACGAGTCATTCGGGTTTCAGGTCATCTGAGTCATGGGTCATTCAGGTCTTGGGCCATCTAGGTTGCGGGTCATTCAGGTCTCGGATTCGTCAGGTCTCGGGTCAGATGGGTTCGGGTCGTTTACTATTCCTAGTCAAATCGGGTTGGCGGGTTTCGGGTTCGGGCAGGTTCTCGGGTTCGGGTCAATTTTTGACAACTCTACTCAAGACAAACTTATGCAACCACTAGACCTTTGAAAATTAAAATATTTAATGTAGCTGGAGCAACAAACCCAGAGTTTATATATTCCTTTGCAGCAAATGGCTTTGAGCAAAGACCATAGTTGGTTGTAATCACAGAGACAAGACTCTTCGGTGACAAGGGTGTTTGTGTCTTGATGGGTTGTAACTGATCTTTCCTCTGTTCTTTGGTCTTTACATTCCAATTCCCATTTGATCCTTGATTACTTTCAAAATGTGTTTAACTTATACCTTGCAACCTCACAAAAAAAAAAAAAAAACACGAGCCATTCACTGCGCGGGTAAGGACCTAGTCTATAAAACAACTTAATAAGTGGCCAACTTCCGGAGACTATGCATACGCGCCACGCCAATTGCAATTAAATGGACAGGGAAGAAACAATTTCTCAATTTGGCTGCCCACGGGTTTTAATTGGGTCATTGGTGCTCCGGCCCATCCCGTTTCCTCCCTCAATTTCTTCCCAATTTCTAGCCTTTTCTCTCTTTGACTCTCCTCACCTACTTTCCCCCTTTCGTACGATCATGTCCCGTGTTTACATGCTCCATTTTTCCCTCTCTTTTTTTTTGACCTGATCATTCACCATATTCCTCATTTCCTTCTGCAGTCAACTTTCTTTGTTGCAAGTAAGCAGCGAGCTCTTGGATTTGAGTTCATGGTTGTTCGATTCAGAGGTTGGAATGTTTTGGAAATTTGTCGTCGGCTCTCTGCTACAGCTCTTCTTCAACATTCGTGACCCATCTCCTCTTTGAAGTCGATCTCCCTCTCTAGGTATCTCTCTCCATCCTCTTTTCTCTTCTCTTTCATCTTCCTTTTTATAGTTTTTAATATTTGTTGTTGGGGTTTAGCTTGTGCTTGATTAGTCACTTATGGTGTTTATTCAATGCTATTGCTATTGCATCCGGTTATAAAAAATTCTTGATTTGTTCCTCTTTTTTAATGCTGAAAAACTTAAAGGAATCTTTTGGTTTAGTTAGACTTAATTGACCAGAAGTCGGTAGAAGTGGAAGCTTGGATTTAGAAGAACCATAACTCTCTACAGTCACAGATTTGAAAGAGAAAGAAAAAGGTAAAGGAGAAGAGGTAATTGACAAATGCCTTACCCGATAGATGAATTATGTGTAGTAAACAATACTGATGAGACCTAATTTGTGTGATATTTTCTTTGCGGGTTTGCCTTGTTTTGGTAGTCGTATGTGTCTATTTACCTTCATATTTATCATGTTTGTTATTTCAGGCCCATTTGGAGCTATTGTTTAAGAAGATGAAGATTTGGAGCAATTTTGAATCAATTTGGAGAAACTACTGATTTCGGCCCAGAAGGCCATCAGGCCCATTTCGGCCCATGAAGCTCGGAAGTGAAGTCCGAATCATTGGAGATCCAAATCTGATTTTTCTAGGTCCAATTCGTCATTCTTATAGCCCAAAGAGGAGATCCAAGTCCAATCAGCAATTATGATGCAGTAATTAATTAATTATGGAGAAATTCCTTTTCCTAGTCAACATAGGACTTTAGAAGTGCAGTGTCAGTATAAAATTCATATCTTTTGATCCAGAGCTCAAAAAGAATGCAAATGATATATCGTTGGAAAGCTGACTTCAAGCTCTACAACTTTCGTGTTTTGCCTGAAACCCAATTCCGCCGTTTAGATGGTCGATTTTGCCCCTGAATTATTCTGGACAGTTTTGGCCTAAAATCCAAGATGACTTAGGAAGGGTGTAAACCGACTTGGGGATGCCTTGGACTGTTTTTCCAGCTGTATATGGTGATGTGGAGCACTCCAATTGGCCAAGGAAGGATCCTAATTAATGAGGATGATACTTCAACCAATTAGAGCACTTACTTGAAGACAAAGTTGATGTAAATCCTAGTTAGAGTAGGATTAGGAAATTAGATGTCTATCTTACCCTTTGTACAGCCACATCCAAGGGCTGGTATTGATTGTCTAAAGGCATGTGTCCTAGGTTTGCCTATAAATAGGTAAGATTATCTTAGGATTTGTCATAACTCATCACAACTCAGAAATTGTAAAACCCTAAAGGGGAAAATTCTCTCTAAGAGAGCCGCCAATCCCTTGGTGTGTCCTACCCTAGGAATTTCGGTTTTGAATGCTTGATTTAGTGATGAACACTATGAGGATGGTTTCTTCAATCATGTGTGAGTAAATCCTCTTAACCTTTCCAATGTAAGTGATAATTGATTTCTTGACAATTTGATTCATGGTAAGGAGTATATGCTTGTCGATTTCTACATGTATGTTTCGATATAGAGGATTTGTGTTTGCTTGTGTTCTCGTCGATTTAATCATGTTGATTTTAATTTGGTGATGATGATTCGTTTTGATGGTTGATTAATTGGTTTTGATGGTTGATTTTGCTTTTTGATGATTTAATTCATGTTTTCATGCAATCTCTATGCTTATCTCTTATGTTTTGATTTGTTAGTTAGATGATTTTGGCCAGTTGACTAATTAACATGTTAAAACTATTGCTAAATTAGATTTAATGAAGGCCTAGTAATTGGATTTAATAATTGGTAGCAAGATTAAGTATTTTTGGTGAATGCCTAGTAGCTAAGATATTTGATTGAGATTTGTTTGATCATTATGCTTTGATGAATGCCTAGTAATCATAAGTATATACTTGGTATATCTATTAATCTTCATGTTTTATCTTTTGCATAGTTTAAGAAGGCCTAGTATTAAACTAGTAATTGATAAAAGGATTAATTTGGGAAGGCCTAGTACCGATTAATTTATAATTGATATAGATTAGGGTAAGGTGAATTTTAGTAATCTTATTCTAGCCAAGGACTGAATTGAATTGTTTGTTTTGTTGGTGTTCCGATGATCCATGGTTTAATTTGTCAAGAGTGAGATTTAGCTTATATTGGAAGGATATCTTGTTATTATTGATTTCTTATTTTCAATTGCTTTTAATTTAATTTTCTTTTTCTTAATTGATTTTGATATGCTTAACCATTGTTTTCTTGAGTTTATTTGTGTTTTCTAAGAAGAATAAGTAAACAATCTCTCTGTGGGATCGACATGTGCTTGCCATAGCTACTAGTTAGTTGGAGTTGGTTCAATATTTATTTTATGATTCGTTGACGACACGATCAAATACAGTAATGATCGAGCTAAAAACAACCCTATTTTTATGGCTATTTTGCTATGTTTTTGGATCCATTTATGCTTAAATATATGCTATTTTGTTAATATTTGTGTTTTTAGTCTTTAAGTGATGTGAAATTGAGAAATTGTTATTTTTCACTATTTTTGGAGCTATTTTGATGACTTTTTACATAGATTTGAGCAAAACAATTTTGAGCATAGATTTGGAAGATTCGAAGTTCGTGTTTGAAGACCATTTGAAGATAAATTGGAGATTTGAAGACTTTGAAGAATTATTTCAAGAGCAAGAATTGAAGATTGGAGCTTAAATTGCGAAGGATTGAAGACAAGCCATGGATAAGTCTTTAAGCTAAGGAATTTTGGATATTTATATGGGATAATACTCAGCCCATATAAGCTCATAATTGGAGTTAAAATCTCAATTAATGCCGCATATATCCAAGGAGATATCCAATTTCTGCTTATTCCCGCTTCTAGTCCTAACAGGATTAGGATTCAGCGCAGTTTTGGTAGAAAAATAAGAACTTTCTACTCAGACCTTCATTTAAAGTTCATGAGTACTCGTTGGAAAGCTAACTCCGAGATCTACAACTTTTCTTTGAAGTCCAAGACCCAGTTTTGTCGTTTCCAAGCCCAAAAATGCCGTCGAATGCCCTGCACGAATCCAGGATTTTTCAGGATCCTATTTTGACTAGGATTTTGGTTCTAGGAAGACTTTTAAGCTATAGAATCTAAGTTAGACCCTAAACCGTCCTAGACCTCTTTCCTACTTAGAATTGGATTACCTAGGGTTATTTCCACTATAAATAGCCACCTCCTATAGCACAAACCACACACCTACATATTTTTCACATAGATATTTTCTCTTCATCTATTTTTCTTTAGATCTAGTTTTTTAGGCAAGGGTACCGCCACCCTCTCTAGTCCTAGAGAGGTGCGGCAACCCTATGTATTTTGCAAGGAGATTTCGCCCCTCCATAGTCTTGTAAGTATTGAAAATCCATGAGTAGCTAAATTCTTAATACTTCTTATCCTTTGGTGAATTCAATCAATTGATATGGTGAGATTTTTGTGCTTATAATTTAGTATTTTATTTTTGATAGATAGCATGTTAAACTCTGTTTTATTCCATGACCTTGATTTTTATTGATTTATGCGGCCGATAAATTGATAATTTGAGAGATCGATTGCTAAGTCAGGCGGAATAGTTAACCCTCGAGTCTGATTGTTTGGTACCGCATTGATGACGTTTAATAGACACTCAATGGGTTTTGCATGCCAGTGATCAGATTTATCTTGTTGTTGTATGGTTTTACTTGTTAAGCATCTGTGAAAGAACTAATTAAATAGTTAAACTTAATGCTTTGTTGCTTGGTGAATCTTTAAGCCTTAATCGGGTAATTGATTTGTTAAGTTAACAATAGGGGTAATTTAAGTCTTAATCGGGTAATCTTATCTAAATAGCATGTTAGGGTTTTCCCTAAACCAGTTATCATCAAAGATTTAATATTGAATTCATCTTTTAAATCAAGGACCCATTATCAATTTGATTGTTTTCTACCATTGGAGAAGAAGTATGTTTTTTAATTATTGTTTTCTTTCTTATTTGCCATAGATCTAGATTTAATTTACTTTGCTTTGTTTCTAGTATAATTGTTTTCTTTCAACCTCTGTTTTTATATATTGTTTTTGAGAGATTTTAAGGATTGTATTTTCGGATAAAGTCTATCAACCTTCTCTGTGGAATCAACCCCTACTTACCCTATCTACTTAGTTAGGATTTCGTGGGGAATTATTTTTATGATTGCTAACGACCGATCATAAATTTTGGCGCCGTTGCCGGGGAAGGAAAACTTTCTCCTGGTTTTTGCCAGGGAAGTAAAAAATAGACTCATCTGAAGATGAATCCTGGGAATTTTCTCTTTGTTTCTTAGTCTCTGCGTTTTCTCTAAAAAATTAAAAAAAAAAAATCTGCGTTTTTTCTGAAAAATATTTCTTTGCGTTTTTAATTTTAAAAAAAATTTGTGATTTTGCGTTTTTAATTTTTTTAGTCTTGCGTTTTTGAAAAAAAATGTTTTTGCGTCATAAAAAAAAAATTTGTCTCTGCGTCATAAAAAAAATATTTCCTTTATTTTCTGTCTTTAATTTTAATTTTGTTTAAGAATTGTTACTACTAACAATTTTTCTTTTGAGTTTTTCTAGGAAATTGCATGCCAAACACGAGAAGTAGTGGTATAGAAGACTTTGAATTTGATCCAGAGCCAGAAAGAACACTATTTTCGCTAAGAAAGAGAAATCAAATCAACAACAAGAAGAGGAGTCATCCGATTCAAGTTCTCAATCAAGTTCTCCTAGATCTGCTGCTTCAACATCGTCACAAGACATGGCAAACGAAGAACCTAAAACCCTGAGAGAGCTTTCTGCACCAAACGTCAATGCACAACGCTTACCAATTCGATACCCAGATATGACTGCAAACTTTGAGAATAAATCTGGATTTATTCAGATTTTACCCAAATTTCATGGTCTGTCTGAAGAAGATCCTCATCGACATCGTACTGATTTCCATATTGCCTGCACATCAACAAATATTCAAGGTATCACTGAAGACCAATTCAAACTAAGAACTTTTCCGTTCACTCTTGTGGATCATGCAAAAGATTGGTTGTACCTCTTACCAACTGGTTCAATCACATCTTGGACGAGCCTTAAGAAGTTATTCTTGGAAAAGTACTTTCCTGCTCATAAAGTATCAAGTATAAGGAAGGAGATTTGCGGAATTAAGCAACGCCATGGAGAAACAATGCATGAATATTGGGAACGTTTCAAGACACTCTGTGCGAGCTGCCCTAATTATCAAATCATTGAACAGTTGTTGATCCAATACTTCTATGAAGGATTACTACCGTTTGACAGATCTTCCATAGATTCTGCAAGTGGAGGAGCTTTCATAGACAAAACTCCCACTGATGCTTGAACTTTAGTGGAGAACATGGCTGCCAACACTCAACAATTTGGAATATGAAAAAAAGATTCTAATTTCCAAAAGCTGTTAGTTTTTGTTTACTGATTACCCAGTCTACCTTCAAGATGATACTGGAAATTAATACAATATATTAACATTGGAATATTTTTTTAATGGAGTACGATTGCAAATTGCTGATAACATTGTTGTTCGTTGTAGGTTTATTCCATACGTGATGCTGCAACTAATAATGTGAGGCTCCTGGCAGAAGAATTGGACCAGATTGGGCAATGCAGCACATTGTTCCACAGGTCAGTCCTGCTTATCTATGATAGTAATTTGATTTCTGTCTTCTTTTAATTCTAAATTGAGTCAACTAGGAGGTATCTAAAGATGTTGATTCTGAAAAAGGTTTTTCTTTTTTTTTCGAAGATCTTTTGGCAGGTTTTGGTTATGATTAACAACCCCCACTATCTGTCATGGTGCGTGTTAGCTCAACTGGCGACTGGTTTGTTTTTCTCTCACACTTTTTATTGCCATTTTCGCTTCCATTTTAAATTTGCAATTTTGCTTCCACCTACAATTCCTTTAACCAGATTTAATGGAAGGTGGGTTTTAAGCTCCAATGTTGTCATCTCTCTTTTTTTTTTTTTCCAGAAATTTTCTTAAACTTTCCATGTAATTTTTTTTTGTATATTGCTTAGTTTATTTTTTTATTATGGGATGGGCTTTTATTACTGTATTGTGTTTGTGTGTTATCCATGCAATCTGTGGACAAAATTTTTGTCTTTAGGTTTGGTTTAATGCTCAGGGTTTTTATGCCAATCATTCTAGAAATTAATCAACTGTATGGTTGCCATAGGTCCTAATTTTGGAATATGTTTCTATTGCGTGACCTATTTTCTGGAAAGGATTTATATTTCTTTGTTGATCATTGTTTTTGGTTCTCGGATTTCTTTGCTTGCAGTCCCATTTTCTTATTAGGATTTCAGAGGTCAGTTCTCTTGGAAATTGTTTAGTTTTGGTCCAGCCAACACCGTAGAATCAGGTTCTCCCTGCTCTCTTTTCCGATCTCATTTGCAATTTGTAGATTTTTAAACGTTTCTCATCTTCTTACTCCCCCACTTTCTCCCTACTTTGGGCTTTGCTTGCTTTTCTGGTTGGGTTCACAACAAAAAAACAGCTTCCTCTCTTTGTTTACAGGTATGTTGCTGTTTGGGTTGATGATGAGATCTATGTTATTTCCTTTTCAACAATCTATATTAATCTAATTGATATTGTTTTTAATTTATTTAGAGAGGTGAGGTGGAAAGCGACTGAGATGTTGGTCCATGCAGTTGATCTGATGCACAATCTAATTGCTCAAAATGCTAATCTAGATGGTAATTTCTACCATCAAAATCTCAAGTTCTGCACTGAGTTGTTGTTTCGATATTTATGTAATTATTTTTTATAATTTTCTGATTGCAGGTTATTAAACCTTCGGTGTTCACCCTTCTTTGATTTCTGCGAGTTGTTGTTCTTTTGTCTGGTCTGTCTTATTATTATTATTTTTTTGTTATGAATCTCTTTCTTCTGTGATTGTTTGTTTCGGTTGGTTAGTTTTTTGTCAGCACTCTTTTTGTTCTGTAATTGTTTGCTTGGGTTGATTGCTTCTGGGTTTTTAATGAATATAGTTCTTTTACTTTTGTCCTGTGATTGTTGGCTTGGTTTGATTACTTTTGGGTTCTAAATGAATATAGCTATTTTTATTGCATTTTGTCATTAGACGCTCGGTTTTTATCGAGTCCATTGTTTATCGTTTACCTCTAGGTTCCTTTCGCAGCTTTTCTTTATGTCTCTGTATGACCACATTCTCGATTATTTTTAGTTGCTGATATGAATTTATTTTATTCTGGTTCTTGTGTGGGTGATGTCGAGCATGTTGTGGGTGCTCCCCCTTTACTGGATCAATCGCTCATAATTGATGTCCCTCATAGTGCTGACCCTGTTTGCGAAAGACATGAAAATTTCGCATATGTAGGGTGCTCTTTTATGGAAAATGTGTCTGGCACCCAAGACTTTGATCCTCCCACCCCTGCTAAGAGACAAGAGGTGTGAAAAGGTCCCGTCATGTTGAGCATAGTTTTGGTTCTTCTCAAATTGATGATGATTATGATTTCATTGGCCATGGACGTCGTACACATCAGAAATCTCATCTTCATTGCCCTCGGACTGATTGGGGCAATTTGTTGGTTGATGTTCCTGTTGTGTATCAAACTCACCATCTTCCCTATCTGGTTCTGTCTGATCTTGCGGGTTTATGTGCTGGTCGCAGTGTCTCAGCTCATGGTTTGATAGCTGTGTTTCGACCGAAATCCCTGACATCGATTTAGATCAAGTGGGTTATGAGGCAGTTACGTCATTTATGATGCATGGACCTTGTGGTGTTGGCTTTCTTCGGGCTCCATGCATGGAGAATGGCAGATGTGATAAGCATTTCCCTAAGAAATTTTCTCCGCATACCAAAAATGATCAACATGGTTATCCTACATACCGTAGGTGTGACACGGGCCACACGTGTGTGAAGAACGGGGTTGTCTTAGATAACAGATATGTCGTTCCTCACAATGTTGATTTGTTGGTTAGGTTTCAGGCCCACATCAATGTTGAGATTTGTAATAAATCAAGGATGACTAAGTATCAGTTTAAATATATTAACAAGGGCCAGATCGAGCTAGGGTTATTATTGAAGCAAATGAGCCTGCGCCTAATTCTGGTGTTGATGCCTCTGGTCCCGTTGTTGATGAAATAAAGGCCTTCCTTGATTGTCGTTACCTATGTGCTTATGAAGCTTGTTGGAGGTTGTTCTCTTTCAATATACATTTTAGGCAACCTGTGGTGCTGAGACTATTGGTCCACTTGCCAAATCGACACAATGTTTTCTTTGAAAGCGGACAACCTGCAGCTTTTCTCGTTTCAAGGGCAGATGTGACTAAGACAATGTTTATTGAATGGATGACAGCAAATAAAATATTTGAATCTGGCAGGCAACTTTTGTATGCTAACTTCCCCAGGGAATTTGTTTGGCCTGAAGGTGGCAAGAGGTGGGAACCTAGGCAAAGGGGTAACTGTATTGGCCGGGTTGTTCAGATAAATGTATTGGCTGGTGAGTTGTGATCGGTTGTCAGCAAATCATAAAAATAAAAATCCCAACAATTACTAACTAAAGATAGTTAGGGCAAGTAGGGGTCGAACCCACAGAGAGAAAGGTTATTAAATTTTTTCTTAAAACAAACAAATAAAATAAAGAAGAATTTTGAGAGTAAAATTAGATTAAACCGATCTAGCAATTAAAATTATCTAAGAACGCAATCAAGAAAATTAAAGAAAACAATTAATCAGAAAGCAGAAAACAAATTGAGAAAATAATTAAGAGAAACCTCCAACATAGAATTAATATCCCTCTTGACAACAATAACATGGATCATTGATATCTAAAAATTATGAAAACAATTGATAGCTTGCTTGGAATTTAATCCTAAATTACCTTAATTAGATAAAACTCTTGATCCAGTGTGAATTATCCCTTTTACTCTTTAAATAATTACCTCTTGATCCAGTGTGATAATTACTCAAGATTAAAGCATTAAGATCTAGTAATTTACAAGCACAATGGGCAATTAAAAATTGGTCAAAGATTCTTAAATCCCTTGGAAGGAAGATCCTTCGCTTCCAATTGCTACCAAACAACTAAATCCGAAGATCCTTCAAGATTTAATTTAGCTAATGCTACTTAATTTATCAAGAAAGTGCTAGCTTCAATCTATCAAAACAAGCAACATAGAATTCATACAGAGATATTAAGAAATACCCAATTAATTTTCATATAAAAGCACAAAATCTCATCATAATATAAGTCAAGAGATCAATTAAATTCTACATTGGAGAAAAGAAAAGGATTACTCACTCATGAATTGAGTGAGCATCCAAAGAAAAGAAGAAAAACTTATCTAAGGATGGGAAGAAGAGGGGCCGGCGGCTCCTAGGGCAAAACTCCTCCAAATCTTCAACAATTCTTCAAAATAAAATCTCTAGATCTACATGTACTAAAACCTAGACCTAAGGTGGCTATTTATAGTAGAAATAACCCTAGGAATTCCAATCCTAACTTGGAAAGGAGTCTAGGATGGTTTAAGGGTCTAACTTGGACTTCAAGTTGGATTAAAAGTCATCCTAGAGTAGAATCCAAGTTAAAATAGGATCCTGAAATTTTGCTGAATTCGTGCAGTGACTTTGACGGCATTTTTGGACTTGAAAACGGCAGAACTGGGCCTTGGACTTCAAAGGAAAGTTGTAGATCTCGGAGTCAGCTTTCCAACGCGTACTCATGGGCTTCAAACGGAGGTCTGAGCAGAAAGTTATGAATTTTCTACCAAAACTGCTCCTGAATCCTAATCCTGTTAGGACTAGAATCGGGAATCTACGGGATTTTGGTATTTCCTTGGATTTAGGAGTCATTAATTGGGATTTTAATTCCAATTAATATTTTATATGGGCTGAGTATTTTCCCACATAAATTATCCATAAATACCAAAGTTTGAGAATTTATCCATGATTTGTCTTCAATTAAAGCTCCAATCTTCAATCCTTGCTCCTTGAAATAATTCTTCAAAGTCTTCAAATCTCCAATTCGTCTTCAATAAGTCTTCAAACACGAACTTCGAATCTCCAAATCTATGCTCAAAATTGCTTTGCTAAAATCTGTTTAAAAAGTCATAAAAATAGCTCCAAAAGAGGTGAAAAATAACAATTTCTCAATTTCACATCACTTAAGAACTTAAAACACAATTATCATCAAAATAGCATATAAATAAGCATAAATAGATCCAAAAACATAGTAAAATAGCCATAAAAATAGGGTTGTTTTTGGCTCGATCATATTTTCCCCCACACTTGAACTTTGCTAGTCCCTTAGCAAATCAATGTGTTAGTTAATTAAAAATCAATTTTTTCTAAAGATCAATTTGAACTCACACACTTATCAAAGAATCAATTCAATCATGAAATCAAAATAACAAAAAATAATAATAATACTAAATTCAAAAATCAAGACATAACAAGTATCATCATTCTTAAGTAGCCATAATCAAAGTAGTTTTAATCACTTACTATTTTTCACTTTCTATAACTACTTCTTTCTATATGCTTATGTTTTCCTCTCTTTCTCCATTACTCAAAAGATTATAGTGCCATAGATATACATCAAGGGTCATTGTGGGTTATAATAGATTTTCAAGGGTAATTGTTTTTAGAAAATTGAGGTTACTAACCTCGAAGTGTTCATGATTTAGGGGTTACTAACTCCCTTTTGAGGCTACTAGCACTCTAGAAGAACTCCTTCTTTTATTTTTTTTTTCAGAGGGACAATATTTCTGCAATTCCATGCCTCTTATCCTCTTTCCAAGGGTTACTAACTCCTTTTGTTTAAGAAAAGAGTGACAACAATGGATTTTTTTTTTTTAGTATACGCAGAAATACCTCTTCTCCTCTTGTCATGAGAGCACTTCTTTTTATGAAAACAAAATTTTAATTACCCTTTTTATAAGTAGTCCCCCACACTTATTCTCGACATATACCAATAACATACTTTCTCAATCATAACTTTAATCAAGATTAAACACAAGTTCTAGAAATAGATAATCATAGAAGCAATTAATAAATAAGATCATATCACAAACTTCAATTATACCTAATTCTAAGAAATCAAACAACATGCTATAACTCAATCAATAAATCAAACATTATTAAAATTCTCAGCATTCATCAATCATGATCAAATCAATTCATCAATTTATGCATGAAAAATTCAAAAGGTTTTGAGAAAATCAAAATTTTAGCGTCATCAATTTTAAAAATTTTTATCGAGAATCAATTTGAAAAATTGGGGAATAATATATGATCAATCAAAAACAATCCAAAACCAAACAATTTTCTATCCTAAGTTCTCATACAAATAAATAGCATATGACTCAATTATTCAAGCAATAAACCTAAACCTATCAAGTAATCATCCCCCCACACTTAAAATTCACATTGTCCTCAATGTAAAAGCAAACAATTCATGCAATAATATTTACCAAAAATAAAGAGTTAAAGTTCAAGAAAACATACCTGGTAGCTTGATGAAGATAATTACTCAAACATAAAGGCAATAGAAAATTAAGGTGATAGAAAAATAAAACTGGATAGTTTATTAATGAAACTTGAAAATTAAAGACATAAAATAAAGGAAATTGAAAATTAAAGCATAAATAACTAATCCTAAGATGCATAAAAATAAATCTAAAAACAAGAAATTTAAATCTAAAC
>AWUE01024819.1:0-28157 GCA_001974825.2 Corchorus olitorius
TCGCATCGTGGTTTTCTTTCATGCTCTTCATTCCTTACCTTTCATCTTTATTTACAAGTTTTTTACTTTATTGCAATTGCTATGACTCTGCTCACAACTTGTCCTTACGAGGTCAAGTAAGTGACAATGGAAACGACGACGAGGTTGATGGCAACTCTTCTCAGGGTCGTGCCATGGCTTTCAGTGATTTTGCTAGCATATTTGAAGTCATGATGAATAAGATGGATGCTAGATTTCAAGAAATGATCCAGGAACAAAGAGCCCTACTAACCCAAAACGAGAATGGCTTTAAACAACTTCATGAAGCCATCTCGGGGATGGCAGTAACGCTCGGGGGGCAAGTTCAACAAGCCTAGAGGGAGATGCCAACCCCGCTATATTCCATGCTTGCTATCAATGGTGTTTCTCAAGTCCAATGATGATTTTGATACCATAAGTGAAAACAAAACAATGCAAGCGGATGATTTCGATGAAAAATCAGAATCTTCTATGGCATTCACGGCTGATTTCCCTTACAATTCTCTAACTTTACCATGCATCTCTATAACCAGAGTTGATAAAAGAGTGGATCTTGGTGAGCCTTTCCAAGATGGGAACAATGAAGACACAATTCAATTGCCTCATGGGAATGAAGAACACTCGGGGGCAAATAAGATAATGCCAATGTCATTATTCTCTCCAAACATGATGATAATGCCACTAATACTGACGATGATGGCATTATTAATGCTATAAAGGAAGTTGATGTCGTCATTAATAGTGTGGATGCAAGTGAAGATGGTGAAGTAAGTGAAAACGAGATTATGCAAGCTAATGATTTCGATGAAAAATCTGAGTGTTCAATTGCACTTGGACAATTCATGGTAATTGAAGCTGACAAAGAGCATGCCAACCTTCCAGAAGCTCAATAAGGTGCAATTATGCCTGGTATTCAGGCCATGATGCATGATCCAAAAACAATGGTTGGTCTTCAAGCAGCCATGGTGCATGATCTAAAAATAGATCAAAAAAGCTTGAGGCTCAGCATACTCAAAGAGAAGAAGGCTTCAGAGAAATAATTGAGAGATTACAAGCAACGCCTGGGGGCAAGGAAGAAGGTGCTAAGGCCATTTGTTTTTACTAAGTTCATATAAAGTTTAGTGGATGAAGCCACCCCAATTACAAATGTGGCTTTTATTTTTAAAAAAAACCATGGCCCTAATTGACTTTTAGGCGATGGCCTATTTTAGGCCAATTCGGCTACTTTAATTAATTCGGCTGAATTGGCCAATGGCCAATTTAATGGAAAGCGAAAATCAATTTGGCCATATGGTAATCAATGATCAGACCAAAATCATACATCTTTTTATTAGCTTTTTCCTATGCTTTTTGAGTATTTTATGCTTGATTATGCCTTATATTGGTTATATTTGTGTTCATAGGTGTTGACAAGAAGAAAAGTGCAAAATCATCAATTTTGTAGCTTTGTAGAGCCTTTTTGGATGATTTATGACACAAATATTTTCCGAGGAAGTTTTGGATGAAGAATGGAGCCAATATGTTCGTGATTGAAGAGCTCGAAGAGTCAATTTTATGCTTATCAAAGTCATAAAGTTGATTGCTTGGTGTTTTCAAGGCAAAGGAGCAAGGACAAGTTTAAGACAAGAAGACATGTCAAGGTGATGAGCTATGACACAGCCAACCTGGGTGATCAGGCAAATCACATGGGTACTCAGACAAACCATGTGGGCACCCAGGTGGAGTCGGGACACTGCCCAACTAGGTCTTAAGGCCAACCACATGGGTGCTCAAGGCAACCATGTGGGCGCCCAGGAGGAGTCGGGGCCCTTGTCCGCGCGCACAAGTTCAGCAACTCAGCATCACTTCCTCTTGAAGCCTCTTCAATACTTTCCAGATTTGGCGACAGTTCGGGAAAACAGCCATAACTTTTGATCCAGAGATCCAAATGAGGTGTATGAATATGCGTTGGAAAGCTAACTCCGAGAGCTACAACTTTCGTGTTTTGGTCGAAGCCCAGATCTGACGTTTTCATGGACGAAAATGCCCCTGAAGTTAACGGACAGAATCTGTCCTGGGCCAGATTGCGTTTTGAGCAAGTTAAGCCCATATAACCTATTTGGGTCAGCTTGAAGACATGGAGAACAGCCCAGAACGTCCCTAGGGTTTGTTTAAGTCATCTAAAACTCTAAATTAAACCCTAGGCAGCCCCCTATATATACCCTCTTATCCTAGAACCCTAGAAGAACTTCTCGACAACTTTTCTCTTATTATTCTCTTAGGTTTGGCGGTTTGGAGAGGAGGCAGCCGCCTCCTCCTCTTTTCCTCTTCGGTTTGTAAGTTTTCAATCTCTCATGGATTGGAAACTCCAATTCATGAGAGGCTAAACCTTTATACTTCTTTTTCTTAGGTATTTTTGATCAATAAATTTATGGTGAGACTTTTGTTCTTAATAATTTGATTTTCTGTTTGAATATGTTTCTTATCCCTATGCTTCATCTTATGTGTTCATATTTTGATTGATTTGGAGTACTACTTATCTTGAGATTTATGAATGCTATTGTTAGATTCAAGTTGGCTTGAGTCAAGATAATGTTGGTCCAAGTGACAATTGTTAATTCTAGGAGTCCTAGGTTCAATGGGATTATCAAACCTTGTTGAAATCTATAGGCCGAGATGGTAATAGATGTAGATGAGTTTGGTATTGATTTATCATGCATGCGGAAAAGTAAATCGTAATGCTTGCTCTATGATTCTTCCCAAGGGGATGCTTGATTAGAAACAATAGAAATTAGTTTTAGCGAGATGCGGACGAAGTTTTATTAGCATGTTGGAGGGTTGAGTATTCCTCTCCTATACCAATTATTCAAGTGGAGTTGTTTAAGATATTGAGAGGATTACTTTATTCCAATGACAATTGATGTCTACGTCTTAGGCTATATATCGATTTGGGGTAATTTATGATTCTTAATTGATTGCAATTTAAGTCAAATTCATGTCTTGTGTCCATGATCCATGATTTATTTGATCAAAATAATTACCTAGACGAAAAGAAGTATGTTTTCAATTAATTATTTTTCTCAATTTATTTTCTAGATCTTTAGTTTAGTTTTATTTAATTGTTTTCTAAGTTTGATTTTGTTATTTTGAAAACCTATAAAAATCCCCTTTGGTAAGATTTTCTTTAGTGTAATGTGGCTTTAATTTGTTTCCACCTTCTCTGTGGGATTCGACCCCTACTTGCCCTACCTAATAGTTAAAGGTTTGTGGGGATTTATCTTGTGGTTTGTTCAACGACCGATCAATCAAGCTTTGAGGCCAAAGGGAATTTTTTTTTTGAGTGGCAATCAAAATGGTTAATATAAATTTTGCCCTTAATTAAATATATATTTTGGCCAAATTAACTAGGGTTTTCAACGTTGGCCTTGGTTTAGTATTGGCCACTTGTTGTCACGAAAAAAAAAAAGTATTGGCCACTTGCAATGTAATTTCTTTGTTGTTGGCAAAATTGAAAGCCACCAATTGAAATAAAACTGCATATCTTTCTTTTATCTCGTTATATTTCATCAGGTAATTTTGCTATGCTCCATACCTAATGAAATAGGGGGGCAATGTTTATACCCTAATTTACAATTTGGGTAATTAAGTAATTGTGGCAAATTAACCTAGTCCCAAAATCCTAACCACCCTTGAAAATTGCTTGGAAGATTTATTGTAAATTTAATTTTAATTAAATTTACATTAATGTTGATCAAAATTTAGTTTGGTGGCATTGGTAATTTGAGTAATACAAGGTGGCTGTGATAAAAGCCATGTTGGGTTTTCAATCTTGCCATTATAGAGAATTTCAAAAAGACCGTATGGTGGTTGTGCAAAACGACCACACACCAAAGATAATCTTAAGCCCACATAATTAAGTAATTAATATTTGCTTGATTAATTAGATTGGAGAAAAATCACACGGCCACATAGTGGTTGTGAGAAACGGCCACATAGTGGCCATGAGATTCGACCACATGGTGGTCGTGAGAAACGACCACATGGTGGTCGTGAGAAACGACCACATAGTGGTCGTATGAAAAGACCAATACTACACACCGGTTATGGTAAAAGCCAAGATGACTTTTATGATAAATCAAATGGTTTTACAATTTATAGATGTTTGGCTGTTTTTAGCCAAAGTCATTTGAAAAGCCGTATCTAATTGCCATTGGCGGGTTCGCATTTTGCTTCAGCCTTGCTTTAATTGCTTCGGGTTAAAATCTTTGACCAAACTAACGATTTATTTTGTTTCGATTTCAATCCATTAATAAGGTCATTACAAGATAAGCAATAAGCAATATTATGCCGCACCGCTAGGTAAGAATTAACGCCGTAATAGAGGGCGTGTGAAGACAAATTAAAGTCTTGGAAATTCTTTATAACACTCATAAGGAAATTACATGTGTATCAATTGATTGATCATAATTTCCTAGTTTTTTGGATCTAGAGGGGTATTGAGAATTCACTTGTGAAGATTGAAGACAATCACAATCTCTTGATGGAAGATATTTTGTCGGAAGCCTTGGCTATATAAGCATACACACCTCCAACGTTGAAAGGATCTCCGGACCAACAACCTGCACTGCGCAAACAACACAACACTTCAAGCTCTACGCTTACTACATTCTTTTTTTTTCCTTGCTCTTGCAAGTTATTGTTTTGTTTTTGTTTTCTCTTATAGTCTTGTCTACTCCTTTTAAGACTCTTGTCTTAACAATCCTCTCTCGTAATTTTCTCATTTGCAATAACAATTCATTGTTATTTTGTTCAAACTTGTTAAACCTGATTACGCTCTAGCAGAAGTCTGGGTTGCATGTATTAGACACTACGGTGTGACTTACAACCAGATCTCACAAATACAATCGTCTGATCCAATCTTATTTCAAGCTCTCTAAGCTCGCATTAGTTCCTTTGTCAATTTGAGTAAATTGACTAGCACCCCCTCTCTGTGATCCGTGCGTTTGCCCCAGGGAGATTTTGCCGCAACACATTGATTCATCTTCAATCAGTTCATCTTACTCTATTTCGTTCTCTTCTTCAGCCAACCAGGAATTCCTTCCTTTCTGAGTTTTGTTCTTTCATTCTTTAGTTCCCTCATGTAGTTTTATCCTCGGATTCTCTTTCTTTGCAGGGCACACATAGCGTCCAACTTATAACAGCAATGCAGTTTCATTGTTTATTCACATCATGGAGTTTTCTTGACAAGTCAATTGTTTCCTAAGTAGCCGCCTCTTATGTACCTCTCTCGGTTCGCTCTCTGTATTGATTCAGGCTGTCATGTTTCCACCAAATAATTATATTATGGTGCTCGACATCGAAATGGCACTTCAGCTCATTGTATATGTCCAGTTTGATTTCCTTGCTACGTCACCTTCAGTGTCCCCTGGGATCTGAATTTACTTATCGAGATGCACAGCCAAAACAGATTGAGCAACTTCTGTACATGAACCCTGCAGTGATTAAGGTATTCCTTTGTGGTTTAGAGAGTGTTGTTTTTTTTTTGTCTATTTTATCATTAACTGCTGATCTTATGTTGATCAAGGAGTCAAATTCAAAGTAAAGGGTGAGGTGGTCCAGTTCCAAACCAAATAGGGATGGTATTATAACTCTTGCAGGGATTGCACTAAGAGCCTTCTGGTTATAATTGCACTAGGCATGGCGATACAACACCTCGAATCAAGTACACTTCTTCCCTCTTTACTTGATTGATTTAGATTGAATGTCCGGTTACAACCATACCTGAATTGCTTCCCTTTTTTTGCAGCCTAAAGATTTCCCTGATCATTCAGCATGCTGGATTTAAGTTACAGAGACTATTGTCTTTGGAAATCTGGCCCAAAGACTCACTGGAATTGATGTTGCGCAATCTAACCGTTGCTGAAAACATGAACATGCAGAAACTTCCTGCTGTTGCCAATCTGATCATGAACAAACATTTTGAGTTTATCGTGAGCCTATGTGATCAGGGATATGGTCCAGGCTTAAACTTCATGATCTTTCGCTTTGACCCTCTAGAAGCTGAACCAAATCTTCCCACTGCAGAGAAACGCAAGCACCATGCTGGATCTTCACACAATCCTAAAGAGACTTCACAAACTGAGATCAACTGTACACCCCAGATGCAAGGTGAGCCTTCTGGTGATGAGACTACACCCATTGCGACTCCTGCTGAAAAGCTCTCAGGCACTCTACAGAAGCCACCGGAATCTGCTACAAAGAGAATCAAGTCATGGTCAGTCTCTACTTTATGTATTTTCTGTTGTATGGACCACATAAAATGCCTCTAATTTATTTTGTTTTTGTCCTGCAGTGCAAGGAAGCTCAACTTTAAGTAAAACTCCAAGCACTCCACTGTTAGTCTTGATGGGTAATGAACTCAGCAACTTTTGATGGAGTATATCAGTGCATGCTTTGTCTACATGGATGACTATCTTTTGAAGGGCCACTATCTTTTGATCAATTGTATTAGACGAAGATCCTGGACATCATTTTTGTCTTACCCTTCTGAATGCATGCTGCCTACATCTATAGTCTCTTTTGTATAGATGTTGCTGGAGAAGAATAGCATATGACAATACAGTTATCTCACATTTTGATTAGTAGATAAGACTGCAAATTCGTTTTTTGTATCCTGTGGTACAAATTAACTGCAAATTTTTTTGTAGATAAGACTGCAAATTTGTTTTTTTTTTTAATTAGTAGATAAGAATACCATTCTTAGTTTTATTGTGTATTGCAAATGATAGGCCAAAGCCAAGTTTAGATTGTCATCATTCATGCCGCATGTACATTTTCATCATTCCAGAACTTTTAGTCTACAAAAATTTATAGATACTCTCTATAGTCGGGTCTAAGGTTGTGCATGGCACATTAGCCCTTTATAACTGAAGCCATAAAAGCCAATTAATAAACAATGTTTGAAGTTTGAACTATTTTGAACTTAAAAAATAACTAACTCTTTCCTGTTAACCTATTCAATCGATACAGGTCCATTTCACAGATCCAATTTCAAGACCCACGCCCGCGGCGTAGCGCGGGCCCAACCCTAATTATTATATTATTATATATATATAAAATAAAGATCCAATAGGAAATCGTCAAATATACCTCATAAAATTTTTAGGGATTATTTTAATATAGAATTTATAGATAATATTACCAAACTGAAAATGAAAATCCAAATAGATTATGGTATTGTATGCGAATTCAGAAAGGGAAAATAAAGTCCAAATAAAAAATATTAAAGAAAATTATTTAGGGAGGATCAATAGGATTATTATAAATACCTAATCCTTAGGCTTATTTTAATATAGAGTTATAGTTGCTAAATTGAGAAGGGAGATCCAAATAAATTAGACTAATATATTATACCAAATTGGAGGGAAATCTAGATAGAAAATGTAAGAAAATGATTCTAATTATAGGAAATTATCAAATTTCCCCAATCCAAACAAAGTGTTAGATTATAGATTATAAACGAATCATTAATTTCCTCAATGCAAACATAGTGAATTCGAACAATGCACGGAATCAAAAAAAATGGAGTTCCCCTAGCTATTTAGTTTTTCCTAGACCCTAGTCATAGTTTATTACGTCAACAAAAAGGGAAAACAACATAAAAAGGAATAAAAATGTTCATTATTTTGTCTGAATTCAAACTTGTAAAAGATCCTATAATTAGATCGATGCTATATGTAGTGAAGAATAAATGACATTCCAATTTGGTTTAATTTGCCTATATATATAAACGATCTTCTCTCTTTCAACAATCATATCTGCAACAAGCAATATACCAATATCTCAATCAACAAAAATGGATCCCATTTTCCTTTTCGCTACAATCTTCATTTCTGTCATTTCAATCGGAATATTATTTTTACTTTTACACTCAAAAAAATCGAATGCTTCTTCTTCTTCTTCTTCTTACCCAAACCTTCCACCAGGGAAAATGGGTTTACCATTAATTGGTGAAAGCCTTGAATATCTCTTACCAGGCCGAAATGGTCACCCTGAGAAGTTCTTAATGGAAAGAATGGCGAAATACTCTCCACAAATCTTCAAAACTTCAATTTTCGGCCAACCCATGGCAGTCATTTGTGGCGCAGCCGGAAACAAATTCTTATTCTCAAACGAAACCAAACTTGTCACTTCCTGGTGGCCAGATTCCGTCAACAAAATTTTCCCATCTTCGACACAAACAAGTTCGAAAGAAGAGTCTCTTAAAATGAGGAAAATGTTACCAACTTTTCTCAAACCCGAAGCCTTGCAAAGATATATAGGAATGATGGATTTAATTGCCCAAAGACACTTTGAAAATAGTTGGGAGGGGAAGGAAGAAATCACAGTGTTTCCACTTGCAAAAGGTTACACATTTTGGGTTGCTTGTAAAGTGTTTTTAAGCATGGAAGATCCTACCCAAGTCTCCAAATTTTCCCAACCTTTCAATGATTTGGCTTCGGGAATCATTTCTATCCCCATAAACTTGCCAGGAACACCGTTCCGTCGAGGCATTAAAGCTGCAGAAACGGTGAGGAAAGAGTTGATTGGGATTATCAAGCAGAGGAAGATTGATCTTGAAGAAGGAAAAGTTGCTCCGAATCAAGATATTCTGTCTCATATGTTGCTTGCAACTGATGAAAATGGGCAGTTTTTGAATGAATTGAACATTGCTGATAGAATTCTTGGACTTTTGATTGGTGGACATGATACTGCTAGTGCTTCCATTACTTTCATTGTTAAGTATCTTGCTGAACTTCCTCATATCTACAATGAAGTTTACAATGGTAATTTTTCTGAACCCCTCTCTTCTTCTTTGGTAATTCTCTGTTTTAAATTTTCCATTAGCGTGTAAGGGTCCCTTCTCAACTATAAATGAATATGCATTCATATTGGCTTATTAGCCCTTTTTTACCCTGAAATATGGGGTTAAGAACACTTTGTCCCTAAATTAAAATTGCAACAATAATTTGCCCCTTGAACTTATTAAATTAAGGACAATTTATCCCTGACAATTTGCCTCTCCGTCAAGGGTAAATTGTCTTGAATTTGGAAAGTTTATGGGGCAAAATGTCTTGAATTTGGAAATTCAGGAGGCCAGTTGTCACGATTTGAAATTTATGGGGTAAACTGTCCTTGACGCAATGGTTCGGGGGCAAAAAGGCTAGCAAGAATACACCAAGAAAATTTGATTCATTAAAATTCATTGATTCATTAAACCAACAAGAATAGGATTAGCAATTAATTCTTTATATTTGGGCACAAGAATTGTGTAATTTATAGCAAGAATACACTAACAGTAGTGAAGTTTATGTAATTTATTAATTCTTCAATGAAATTTCAAGTATTTGAATGTTTTTTTGTGTGGCAGAACAAATGGAGATTGCAAGATCAAAAGAGCCAGGGGAATTGCTAAACTGGGAAGACATTAAAAAGATGAAATATTCATGGAATGTTGCTTGTGAAGTCATGAGACTTGCTCCACCACTCCAGGGTGCTTTCAGAGAGGCCATTCATGACTTCACTTTTGCTGGTTACTCTGTTCCTAAGGGCTGGAAGGTTAAAATGCTCCTAATTCCCATAATCTAAAGCTACAATTTCATTTGATTCCAAAATCTGAAACTTATGTTGAAACATTTTTCAATATGGATTGCATTACAGCTACATTGGAATGTGAATTCAACACACAAAAATGCCGATTACTTCCCGGAACCCGAAAAGTTTGATCCATCAAGATTTGAAGGGAATGGACCGGCTCCTTACACATTTGTTCCATTCGGAGGAGGGCCAAGAATGTGCCCTGGAAAAGAATATGCTCGTTTGGAGATACTTGTTTTCATGCACAATGTGATGAAAAGGTTTAATTGGGAAAAAGTTTTGCCTGATGAGAAGATAATTGTTGATCCAATGCCAATGCCAGCCAAAGGACTCCCCGTTCGCCTCTTCCCCCATAAAGCATAATCATCTTATTGCTTCTTTCAAAGGAATTAATGCATCTTTCTTTCATAAAAATAACAATCTTTCCAGAATTTTAATTTTTTTACCCCTTCTGTTATACCTTTAAACACACCCTTTTATATGTATGTAAGTTAGGTATACATTTCCTCGATAATAAATTGGTTTTATTGTTTTATAATATGTATTTATGATAAAAGTTCTTCATTATGTGATCATTTGTATATTTGATGAACTTCAATTAAAGCGGCCGCTATATTGCGGTAGCGGTGGCATCCGTTACCGCTAATCTGCAAATAGCGGCTGTGATATTGAATCACGCACATTGCGGTTGGAAGCGGCCGCGATAGCGGCAAATTGCGGAAATAGCGGGGTGATTTCGCCGCTATCGCCGATTCCCCTCTTATATAAAAATAAAAAATCGTCAAAGAATCTGAAAATTTCGAAAACTTTTTATCCATGGCTGCTGCTGGCATGAGAAAGATAGAGAGGAGGGGTTGAAATAGAGTTCTTTCTCTTTTCTGAAATTTGATTGCTGCATAATATTAGGCTGGTGGCTTGAAACAGGGGAATTGGCTTCTTGGCCAGATCGCGGAGTGGAGCCTTGTAGATTTCACCTTAGTTTTGATTATGGTTTCAAGAAAGCAAAAACGTGGAGAGATAAAAATGAGAAACAAATGGGTATTAGATTGGGATGGAGACAAAGGGGAAGACTGCAGAGGTTTCGTGGCCTTCCCAATCGTCAATAAGTTTTCCTAATATAAAGAAAGAAAGTTTATGATTTTTCTTTTTCCTAAATACAAAGAGTTCTACTCTAAAATTTAAGCAGATAAGTTAGAATACTTTTAGAAAGTTTTCCAGAGGTAAATACCTTGTGTCATTAACAAATTTATGATTATAATATAAACATATTTATGATTATATTTATAATTATAAATGATGCATTTAAATATAAATCGTGCAATCATCACAACCGCGATGACTGCAATGGCCACGAAAGCGTCCACGGTGTCCGCAACTGCGATAAATACGACGTGACCGAAAACTCGACCGAGACCGCAATTTGAAACCCTGCAATTAATAGCCTCCAACTAAAGTAGTGGAACTAATTAACAAAATTGATCAAACACCTTGGCAACTCTGTTTTCCTCTGGAACACAAACATTATTTCAAAACCCATAAATGATTTAAAACAAAAATTTGGTCTGAAACAAAATCATATCTTGAAACGAAGTATAATTTTATTATTATTAAGGTAAGATGCCTTTTTTTAATACACATAAAATAATACACACGTGCAATTGAGTTTCTATTTGTAGGCAAACACCAAATTCTAATGTGCTTAGCACAAAAGGGGAAAAGAAAAAGACAACCATTAATATTACATTACATATATGTGTCTGTTGTTGAAATGGGTTGACGGATTTGGACATGGTCTCTAGGTAGCCATTACACACAAATGTGAAAATTAAGGTATAAATAAATGTATAAAAAAAAATTAGGTTAAGCAATAATTTTTGGGGGAAGGAGGCGGACGGGTAGTCCTTTTGCTGGAATGGGCATTGGGTCAACAATGATCTTCTCATGAGGAAGAAGCTTCTCCCAATTGTACCTCTTAACAATATTGTACATGAACACTAATATTTCCAGGCGAGCATATTCCTTCCCTGGACACATTCTTGGCCCTCCTCCAAATGGAACGAATGTGTAGGGTGCCGGTCCGTTGCCTTCGAACCTCGACGGATCGAACTTTTCCGGTTCCGGGAAGCATTCTGGATTTCTATGTGTTGCATGTGTACTCCAGTACAACTGCAAATGAATAATGTCATGTGACACATATATATGTTAGTTTCATATAGTATATTGAAAAATGGTTGACGTTTTATTATTTTGGTTAAATTTAATTAATTTACCTTCCAACCCTTTGGAATGGTGAAACCGGCAAAGATGAAATCGTTCATGGCTTCTCTGAAAGCACCTTGGAGGGGTGGAGCAAGACGCATGACTTCACATGCCACATTCCATGAGTACCTCATCTTTTGAATGTCTTCCCAGTTCAGCAACTCTCCTGGTGCTTTTGATTTTGCAACTTCCATTTGCTCTGTTGATTAATTAACACAAATTAATAATTAGGCACATTATTAGAAAAATCGAAACTGGTCAGTTTTATTATCTGGAATTGAATGTTAATTCTTGAAATTAAAAGTTCACTAACAATCTATCGGCAGATCTTATTTATCAAATCACTTCCATTTATTAAATTGGTCTTCATAATTCACGCATACCAACTTCAATCGAGCTACTTTAATTTTAATTGTGAACTTTTGTGACAAACAATATATAATAAACAAATTCCTTGAAATGATCTATTCAAAGTTCAAACTAATTCCATCTTAAACAAGACCTATATTTTATAATAATATTTAAGTTATGTAAAAATGTAAAAGTAGTCAAAGAAAAGCACTAGAGTGTAAAAGTTCTACTATATTATATGCTGACTAATGCTTGCAATTTGCATAGATAAGAAAAAATGAATCAAGGACAATTTTGTTTAAAAACTAAAATATAGTAATATATGTAATGTAATTGGTTTTTTTTTTTTCACAAAATATATGTAATTGGTTTAGGTTCGAACCTTTTTCAAATCAAAATAATGACACTATATTTTATTGGTAAAATAACTAATTAACAACCTTTTGAACCAAAAAATTATGTAAAGAAAAGTAAACATAGTATCCATCCCAAATTAACTAATTCTTTGTAATTCTAACTTTGATCCTTAATTATAAAAAAGTTTGTATAAAAATTAAATTTTTAAAAATTATATATTTTTTAATTAAGTTAAGTCTTAAAATTTTCAAAATATATTTTTTGAAAATTTAATTGCATATATATTTTTTCATTTTTTATAATTAAAGATCAAATGATTAATTTAATCCAAAAGGATCAGATAAATTAAAAGGTATAATTACCTGCGAGCACTTTCTCGTAGATGTCGGGTAATTCAGCAAGATACTTAACGATAAAAGTGATAGCAGCACTTGCAGTATCATGGCCACCAATAAGCAACCCAAGAATCTTATCAGCAATGTCCAATTCATTCATGAACTGCCCATTTTCGTCACTTGTTAACAACATATGTGACAATATATCTTGCGTTGGTGACGCCTTTTTCTCCGCAAGATCAATCTTCCTTTGCTTAATAATAGCAATCAACTCTTTTCTTATCAAATTCGAAGCCTTGATTCCTTTGTTAAACGCTGTTCCTGGCAAGTCTATGGGAATCGATATAATCCCAGACGCCAAAGCATTGAAAGGACCCGCCAATTCGTCGACACGTTTAGGATCTTCGATGCTTAAAAACACTTTACAAGCAACCCAAAAAGTGTAGTTTTTGGCCAGTGGGAAGACAGTAACTTGTTGCTTGCCTTCCCACCCATACTCGAAGTGTCTTTGAGCAATCGTGTCCATCATTCCGACATATCTTTGCAAGGCTTCTGGCTTGAGGAAATTTGGGAGTAATTTCCTCATTTTTATTGATTCTTCCTTGGAAGATGTTTGATTTGACGAAGGGAATATCTTGTCGACAGATTTTGGCCACCATGCAGTTACGAGCTTGTTTTCATTAGAGAACAAGAATTTGTTGCCGGCTGCGCCGCAAAGAACCGCCGTGGTTTCTCCTAGTATCGATGTTCGGAACACTTTAGAAGAGAATTTGGCCATTCTATCATATATGAACTTCTCAGGGTGGCCTTTTCGACCTGTCGAGAGAAACTCAAGGCTTTCGCCTATGTATGGCAAGCCTGTTTTACCAGGTGGGAATTTTGCCTGGGAATCATGAGTTGTTCTTCGGGCATAGGAAAAGAGAGAGAAAAGAGAAAGAGTGACAAAAAGGATAAAGAGAGTGAGACCACATAGGAAGAAGAACTCCATTTTTTAGAATTTTTGGGAAAGGAATGAAAGGATTTGGGTTGGCTTTTGAGATGAGCCATGGATGTCATATATATAGGGGATGAAAATGAGAGCCATGCATATAAAGTCTTCAAGTCAAATAAGGTTAACAATATTAAAAACAAAAAAAAATGAAGTTTGGGTTTGGTAAGAGTATATTATAGTTAGCATTATAATTAAGCTTTCATGTCGATTTGTTTCGCTTTACCCTGTTCAAGGCAGCCGCTTAATTAAATATTTATATAAACCCATAGCCAATAAAATAATCACTATCCCATTTTGGGTGGTACAAGTTATATTTTCAATCCATTGTTGTAATTATAAGATGGAAATACTAGAGATTGAATCATGATTATAGCTAGACTAGCTAGCTATAGTATTATCGAAGTTATAAGAGTAAAACACTTTTGTTATTGAGATTCCAAAAACATCTTTTCGTGATTTTATGTTTTTCTTTTTTCAATAAATTTACGCAACATCAAATTTTTCTACAAACTTGACTTCGAAAATAAAAAAAAATCAAATTAACTTCATTTTCTTGAATGCCCATAAGTCAAACTACATGCAGAACGAGGTTGCCTTTGATTTATTAAGCACGACTACTACCTCAATTAATTGGCATATATATTGGGGGTTATATTATATAGGGTAAATTACAAATTTAATCACTTAACTTTAAGCGAGTTTTTGTTTTGGTCACCTAACTATGAAAAGTAACGATTTTGTCATTTACATTTGTAAAATTGAATATTTTAATCATTCATCTCTTAATTCGCTTAAATGGCACGTCCATATTGTCTAGCATGTCATGTGGCATGATGATATAACGGATCACATCATCTAAGATATCACCTGACTTGATGACAAAGCATGAAAATGTTATTGAACATGCCACATGTCATAGCTACATCATCATGTTATGTGATTGAGTGACCAAAATATTTAATATTACAAATATAAATGACCAAAACATTACTTTTTATAGCTGGGTGACCAAAACAAAAACTTATCTAAAGTTATGTGACTATTTATGTACTTTATCCTATTATATATTATTATTAATATTAATATTAAGTATACGCCAATTTATTGTAAATTTTAACCATTTTCGAAATGCTTTTGAAAATTTCCCATTCGAACAATTATTAGATTTGGGACAATTTAACTTCTCACGTACGTACTATTAGCGGAAATAATTTGAATAATTGTTGATAAGATTACACCCCGACTTAGTTTAAGTCGTATAGTTTTAATTAAGTATTGTATTTTAAACACAAAGCTTATCATTATCTTTATCCTGATTTATACTTGTATTATAAATCCCATAGAGAAACATAATGAAATGTAGTTCTTCCTTGTAGAGAATGATAATAATTGGGATTGAAAAGTATATTTCATTTCTGACTTGTGTTGGTATATATACACAGTATAAGAGTTTAGGTAAGATTGAAATACAACTCAAGGATAAGTGAAATGATCACTTATCCTTACACGCCCCCTCAAGATGGTGTGTCGGTTGAAACACCAATCTTGGAAACTAGCTGTTGAAACTTCTGTCTAGACAGTGGCTTTGTTAACAGGTCTGCAAGTTGGTCTTGAGTTGAGATATGTTTGACATGTAAGAGACCAGCGGTGACTTTATCTCTCACAAAGTGAAAATCAATAGAGACATGTTTCATCTTAGAGTGGAGAGCTGGATTGGCAGAAACATAAGTGGCTCCAATATTGTCTGAGAACATTGTAGGGGCATTTGGAATTGAAATTTGTAGCTCTGAAAGTAAGTTCTGAACCCATGCTAGCTCTGTTGTTGCACTAGCTACTGCACGATATTCTGCTTCTGTTGAAGATCTGGCTACCGTCCGTTGTTTACTACTTTTCCAGGAGATGAGATTACCATTGAAGTAAATCAAGTAGGCTAAGGTTGATTTTCGATCACCCCTATCGCCAGCCCAATCTGCATCTGCAAAGGCTTTTAAAGTGGCTATTGAAGTCCTAGATTTTTGGAGAAAAAGACCAGTGGTCATCAAGCCCTTTAGATATCGAAGCACTCGCTTCAAGGCTTGCCAATGAAGCTGTGTAGGCCGATGCATAAACTGTGCCAATTTGTTCACCGGAAAAGAGATATCTGGACGAGTAATTGAAAGATATTACAAGGCACCAATGGCACTTCGATATTCTTTAGGATCAGACAGCACTTCACCATCATTCAAAGTAAGAGAAGTAGAGGATGCCATTGGCATAGACACTGATTCAGAGTCCAGCATATTTGTTCTTTGAAGCAAATCAATAATATATTTCTTCTGCCCAAGAAAAATTCCTTTGGCTGTAGAAGTTGTTTCAACACAAGGAAGTAATTAAGTGGCATAGGATCTTTCAAAGAGAATTGGTTGGACAAAGCAGCAACAAACTCTTGAAGAAACTGAGTGGAATTCCCAGTAATAATGATATCATCG
Organism: Corchorus olitorius; assembly: GCA_001974825.2. Classification (NCBI taxonomy): domain Eukaryota; kingdom Viridiplantae; phylum Streptophyta; class Magnoliopsida; order Malvales; family Malvaceae; genus Corchorus; species Corchorus olitorius. The sequence continues at coordinate 16,395 of AWUE01024819.1, forward strand.
ACGTATACTAGAAAATATGCAACAACAGCTTCTTTGATGTAAATAAACAAGGAGATATCTGACCTTGATTGATGAAAACCAAATTAAAGTAAGAACGAACTAAGCGCAGTGTACCATGCCCTTGGCGCCTGCTTGAGACCATAGATCGCCTTTCAAAGTTTACAAACAAAATCTGGATGACTGGAATCAATGAACCCAGGAGGTTGTTGCATGAAGACTTCCTTTGATAAAGTTCCATGAGGAAACGTGTTATTGACATCCAATTGAGAAAGTTTCCAGCCATTCTGAAGGGCAAATAAAAGTACAATCCGCATTGTAGTTGGCTTGACAACAGGGTTGAACGTCTCCGAAAAATCAACTTTGGGCCTTTGATGAAAACCTTTAGCAACTAATCGTGCCTTATACCGAGCAATAGAGCGATTCGGGTTTCGTTTAATTCTGAATACCCACTTGCAGCCAACCAAATTTTGAGAGGAGGAGGAAGAGACTAATTCCCAGGTACCGTTTTTTATCAAGGCATTAAGTTCCTCGGACATGGCTGCTCTCCATTTGGAATTCTTCATCGCTTTGGAAACACATGTGGGTTCAATTTCTTCTACCAGATGCTTTGTAGCCATAAGGTACTTAGGATTTGGTTTCACTATTTAATTCGTGGCCCTTGTCACTATTGAATGAGAGTTATGAGGACTAGATTGCTGCAAGAAAGAGCTAGAGCCAGAAGTAGCATTTGATTCATGTGAAGCCGAGTCAGAGGCAAATGGCAGTTGCAGCATGTCCAATCTTGGTGGAGGATCAGTAGAGACACGATCAGTATTTTCTAACACTTGAGTTGGCGTGGATGATGTAGTTTGATCTATCAAAGGAAGTTTAGACTGCTCCAAAACAAATAAACTAGGACTCTGGAAAAAAGAGTTAGATTCTAACTCAAAGTCTTTATTGGATAAAAATTCAGAACCTGGAAATTGATTTTCTACAAAAACCACATGTCGAGAGACATATAACTTGGAAGACTTTAATTCAAAGCATAAGTAAGCACTTTTGTTGTTGGAGTAACCGAGAAAAATGCAGGGCTTAGAACGAGGTTCAAATTTGTTTTTGTTGTAAGGCCGTAGGCAGGGATAGCAAAGGCAACCAAATACCCTCAATTTGGTATAATTTGGATCTTTCTTGAACAAACTTTTGAATGGTGAGTTGAAGTTCAACGTGGGTGTAGGTAATCTGTTTATAAGGTAGGCTGCTGCAAGAAAAGCATAGTTCCAAAATGTTAAAGGTAAAGATGCTTGGTGTAATAGAGTGAGACATGTTTCAACCAAATGCCTATGGCGTCTTTCGGCAAAGCTGTTGTGTTCAGAGGTGTGTGGTGGAGTTTGAAGATGAGAGATGCCATGGGATTCAAGGTATGATTTCAATTTCTTGTATTCACCTCCTCCATCCGAATAAATTGAAACAAAAGAAGTGCTAAAGAATTTCTTAACAACTGCTTTGAATTTAGAAAATAGCACATAAAGGTTAGACCTTCGTTTCAAAGGAAAAAGCAAAATATTTTTAGTAAAATGATCAACGAAAATAACATAATAAGAGTGCCCATCAAATGAAGCAACAGGAGCTGGCCCCCAAACATCAGTATACAAAAGTTCTAATGGTTTAGAACTTGACAATGAAGTGACTCCAAAAGGCAATTTATTGCTTTTATTACAAAGACGGAAATTACAAGACTGCACATCTTTTACCGAAGAAGGAAGGGAAAAATCTTTAATGACCCGACTCAAAATTAACTTAGAAGGGTGTCCAAGTCGTTTGTGCCAATCCTGAGTAGAAACACAAACGGTGGAAAGAACAAATGACTTTGACGGTTGGAAATCTGAAGAGAACTGGTAAACATCATCCACGTTCAACCCCTGTGTCAAGATCGATCGCGTCTGCACATCCTTAACCAAAAACTTATCAGCATCAAATTCAACACTAACATCATTTGCTTTACAAAATTTCGAAACCAAAACCAAATTTTCACTTATCTCAGGAACACATAAAACATCCTTAAGTAAAAAAGAATGATTAGATGCAACAATTTTGGTGTCACCTGAATGAGATATTGACAAACTTGATCCATCACCTATCTGTATTGTATTGGTACCATCATACTCAGAAGTAATGGAAAGATTTTTTAGATCCGATGTTACATGGTGTGAAGCACCAGAATCAAGACACCAAGATTTGCCACTGTTGGAGGCATTGGCATAATTTGCAGTTGGCTTGGAGTTGAAATTGGAAGTGAAATACGACCTCCCACCATGGCATTGCTTAGTTATGTGACCCACCTTGTCACATATTTGACAAGTCGGTTTGGAGGAGTAGTTATTCTTATTGAAATTGGCTCTTGAGTTGCGGCCAGGGCACCTGAAATTGGAGTTGTGACTAGAGGAAGGGCCAAAGGATTTCTTGGCCAGATTTGTTGTTGGAACAGAAACATCAAAAATAGCATTTTCTTGCTTGAGTTTAATCTCAAAAGCAACCAACTTGTCATACAGTTCCTCATAGGAGATTGATGATTCACGAGCTCTAATGGCTGTGGAAAGTTCCCTGTATTCAGAACTGATACCATTCAATATATTGAGAGTTAAGTCATCCTCTTCAACAACAACGCCAACAAGATTCAACTCGTCAACAATATGTTTCATCTTATGAAGATAGTCAGCAACTGGTAGATTATTACGCCGAATGCATTGCAAAGAATTTTTCAGGTCCATAATGCGGGAACGTGTCTTATTCGCAAATAGTTTAAGTAGCTTCTGCCAGGTTTCAGAAGAGCTTTTGGAGGAGGCAATACAGGGTAAAACACTTAGAGGTTGAGGCTATGATGGCGTGAAGGATTAATTTATCTTGTTGGAGCCAAAAATTGTAGTCAGGATTGGAAATTGTTTTCCCATCTTTCCAGACTTCTTTAGGTGGTGGCTGAGTGGTTCTGTCAACATACCCTTCAAGATTGAATCCCATCAGAAGTGCATCGAATTCTGCATGCCAGGAAACAAAATTTTTTGTGGTTAATTTGAGAGGCAATTGCGCTGAGGCATTAATTGCAACAGGAGAGGTGTTTTCGATGGCCATGAGAAAAAAAAAAGAAAAAGAAAGGCAGCGGAGATAAAAACAAAAGATTAACCAGAATCGTTTAGGAGTTACCCTTGATAACTTCTGATACCATGTAGAGAATAATAACAGATTAAAAAATAATTGGGATTGAAAAGTATATTTCATTTCTGACTTGTGTTGGTATATATACACAATATAAGAGTTTAGGTAAGATTGAAATACAAGTAAATCATAACAGATACATGTTTGAATTTTGAACTTTAAACTCAAGGATAAGTGAGATGATCACTTATCCTTACATTCCTTTTGCCAAATTAATCTCTCAAACTTTGTTATGGTATCAATAGCGAGGAAAAATTACATAATTTTTTCCTACTTCCTTTCTTATCATGTCGAAAACTAAATCTTCGAGTTCATCAACTACCCCCACCATTCTCAATACAAACAATCAAACCATTATTGAGGCAAATGGTATTCCCTTTCCCATCACTATCAATGTTACTACTCAGTTTCCTATTAAGTTTAGCCCTCAAAATTTTTCTTATTGGAGAGAATAATTTACCTCTCTTTTAACTAGTCATCGAGTCACAGGATTTATTGATAGATCAAAGCCATGTTCTCCCTCACACTTACCTTCTTCTGATAACCCGACTGTTCCATTACCAAATTCAGAATTTGATCAATGGATCCTGAAAAACCAGTTGTTGCTTCATGGCATTATAGCCTCAGCTACCGAGACTGTTGTTCCCTTATTTACATCTTACACTTCAGCCAAGAGTGCATGGGACAAAATCCAGACAATGTATGCGAATAGATCAAGATCTTGTACGATGCAATTGCGAGAAAATCTTCTTCAACCTAATAGTTCAAGTAATGTGCAAGACTATTTTCAGTGTATTAGGCACACTATAGATGAGTTAGCTTTAATTAGTTGATCTCCTATCCATGAGGATGACTTGGTGATCCATGTTTTAAATGGAATTGGAGTTGAATTCAGAGAAATTGTTGCTGTTATCAAGGTTCATGAGAGTCAAATATCATTTGAAGAGTTACTGGACAAAATGATTGAGTGTGAAGGCTTTCTTCAGAAGCAAAACTCGACTGAAGCTTCAATGCACAGTGCATATGTTTGTCAGAGATATCCAAATAACAGGCAATTGCATAGAAATTTCTCTTCCAATCGTACTAACAGTGGTTATGTCAATCCAGTGTAGAAGAGAAACTTCTCAAACTACAACACAGTTCGCCAATATTGTGACAAACTAGGGCAAACGACTAAAAGTTCCTATCAACTTAGGCCAAAGTAGAATGGCCAAACATTAGCTCATGTGGCCACATCATCAACCTTTAAGTCTCCAACAAACTGGCTCTTGGACACAAGAGGCATCACACCATGTGACTACAGATTTGCTTAACTTAGACATTCATGACAAGTATATTGGACCTAATGAGCTTGTCATTGGTGATGGTACCTACAAATCTCTCACACCGGTTCAACCTCATTACCCTAAACAATTTATCTTTCAAATTGAATGATGTTTTATGTGTGCCAAATGCAAGTAGAAATTTGATATCTATTTTTAAATTTTTCAAAACTAATGAGGCCTCTGTTGAATTTTTTCCATGTCACTATATCATGAAGGATCTACATTCGGGACAAGCACTAGCAAAAAGGCCAAAATAGAAGTGGGGTTTATGAATTTCAGTCAGCAAAGCCATGCATTTCAAATAATGCTCTTGCATTTGTAGGAACCAAGACTACTTCAAACATTTGGCACATGAGGCTAATGCATCCTTCATCACAAATTCAAAGTTTTTTACTTTATTCCTTATCACTTCCTTGTTCAGACAAGCAGTTTAAGTGTTTGTGTAATTCATGCTCAGTTAATAAAATGCACAAACTTCCATTTTTCACATCTTCAATTACTTCTTTTCGCCCTTTAGAAATTATTTATGTTGATGTATGGGGTCCTAGTAGAATCTGTTCTATCAATGGCTATAGGTGTTATATTGCTTTTGTTGACCACTTTACCAAATATACATGGTTATTTCCTCTCAAGCTAAACTCTGGGTTTACACTGTCTTTGTCAAATTTCGAACTGTTGTTGAAAAATACTTTAACAAGCCAAATTTTACCTTATACTCATATTGCGGGGGAGAGTTTGAAAAGTTAAAGTCATTGGTTTGAATATGCTGGAATTCAACATCTACAGTCACCCCCACATACATTTCAACACAATGTTGTTGTTGAGAGAAAGAATAGAAGTATTGTTGAGATTAGCTTAACCTTGCTTCATTAGGCTTCCATGCCATGTTGGCCATATGCCTTCTCTACAGTTGTATACCTCCTTAACAGACTTCCAACACCAATACTCAACCACAAAAGGCCTTTTGCGATGTTATTTCAACAAACACCTAACTACACCAAGCTAAAATCTTTTGGTTGCCTTTGCTACCCGTGGCTCAAACCTTACAACTCCCATAAGCTCGAACCAAAATCCAAGCCATGTATCTTTCTTTCGATACTCAAAGCACCAAAGTGCTTATTACTGCCTAGAACCTCACTCACAAAGAATCTATATATCTAGACATGTTATGTTCGATGAAAGGTAGTCCTCATTCAGTAGGTTCACAACTTCAAGCTCTCCTCCATCTGATGTTCTTTGTCCTATTGAGTCATACTTTAATGTTCCAGTTGCAACTGCATTGCCTAGTGTGTCTGCACCAACAAAAAGCAAAGTAGTTTCATCCAACTCCATCTCTCAAAACTCTCTAGTGAAAATCTCGAATGCAATCAGTGACAATGACATAACAAGCCCTTCTTCCTCTTTCAATACCCATGAGTCTTTAACTGTTGTTGTTCCTACTAATCATGTTCTTCACAGAGCACATGCCATGGTGACAAGGTCACAAAACAATATTTTCAAACCCAAAAAGCTCTTTTCAGCAACCAAGCATCTAATACCCCAACCTATTGAACCCACTTGTTTCATGATAAATCCAAGCCTGGTTTTGTCTGCAAACTGCAAAAGGCAATTTATGGCCTAAAACAGGCTCCAAGGGCTTGGTACTAGCTCTCAGAAACTATCTACTTCAGTATGGCTTTGTTAATGCCAAATCAGATCACTCATTATTCAGTTACAAGAAAGGAGATGTTCTTGCCAACATGTTTATCTATGTCGATGACATAGTACTCACTGGAAACCAAATTTCATTCACTTAATAGTTTTTACAAGACCCTGCAGCACAGTTCTCATTAAAAGATCTTGGCACATTGAATTTCTTCTTAGGTGTTGAAATTGTGCAAATTGCCACTAGTTTATTCTTGTCACAACAAAATTACATCACAAAGGTTCTTGACAGAACAAATATGGCTGGTGCAAATTCAGCAAACACTCTAATTTCTACAACACTGCCTCTAAAGCTTTATGATGGCACTGCAGTACCTGATGAAGAAGAACACATAAAAATAGTTTGCTCTCTCCAGTACTTGAACTTAACACGACCAAATATATCATTTGCAGTCAACAAATTGTCCTAGTTTATGCACAAACCAACACAGACACACTTCCTAGCATTAAAGAGGGTTCTCTAGTATCTTAAAGGCACCTTGTCCTATGGTCTCAATAACAACAGAGAAAAATTTTTGAATATTCTTTGCATTTACAGACTCTGACTAGGTAGGTGATCCGGATGACAAAAGGTCTACTTCAGCATTTGTCATTAAGCTAGGCAGTATTCCAGTACCCCAATTTCCTGGAGTTCTAAAAAGCAAACAACAATTGCTCGATCTTCAATAGTGGCAGAATATCAAGCAATTGCTTATGTAGTTACTGAAATCAATTGGATTCAATCATTGCTCTCTGAACTTCATTTACAACAGAAACTGGCACCTCCCATTATACTTTGTGACAATTTGAGTGCTACTTATACATGTGCAAACACAATTTTCTACTTGTGAATGAAGCATTTAGCCCTTAGACTACTTGTTTGTTCGAGAAAAGGTTAGCCAAGGTCAACTGAAAGTGCAACACATACCATCTCAAGTCCAACTAGCTGATGCTTTGACCAAGGCATTATCTCATCAATGGTTTTAGACACATCGATGCTAAGATTGGAGTCACTGATGGCTCCTATTAATCGAAAGAATTTGAATGGAAATTCAAATCCAAATTGTTGATAAAATTACACCCTAACTTAGTTGTATAGTTTTAGCTAAGTCTTGTATTTTAAACACAGCTTATCTTTATCCTAACGTATACTTGTATTATAAATTCCATCCAGAAACATAATGAAATGACCTTACCAAATTAATTTCTCAACTCTGTTATTCTTTACGTACGGTATAGTCAGTAGTAGCAACTGTTTTGATCCTTAACGTGTACGCAATGAAAATCAAAATTAGATAAACAAAAAAAGAGAGAGTATTAATCGTTATAATCAAGTATTAAATAAATACTTCCAAAAAAATTAAATAAATAAGTCACGGGAGTGAAAGGAAGAGATCATCATAAGTCTAAAAAGTCAATCAATTAGGCATATGTTGCTCGCCAAGTTTTTTTTTTTTTTTTTTTTTTGCTCGCCCAGGATTAAATATTCGTCTCATGACTTTCCAAATGGCAGGCTGTATTTTCGTGAGTTGCTTTCTTCAAAATAGAAAAGATTATTCTTAAGTTGCCAAGTCAACATCAATGCTCTACCGAAGAATTTACTATTTGAATTGTAGGACTTATACCACGACATTCTACTAACGCCACTGGATATTTTTAAATAGAAAATTACTATATGTCCACTAGTATATTCACTTTTGCAATTCCTCTATAAAACGTTTAGCTATTAATTTATAAAAAAATTGATTTATATATATAGGGAAATAATATATAATTTAGAACATGAAGTGTTTCGTCATTTATCCATTTAAAAAAAAAAATCTTGAATTTGAATGAAAAAAAATGTTTTTAAGAAACTGACTTAAGTTTAATCATGATTAGTTATAAAGAAGTTCTGAATACTTTTTCTACTATTGATTTGATAATGTGCTCATTTTCTTTTGTTTGACCAAAACGAGTTACATCCTTTATAAACAGTCAAGAACCATGTACCCGTTTGATTGTTTTTGTATTCTTTTCATACTTCAACACATTTGCTTTATTTGTCTTATTGATTTAGCATTACTGAGTGCTCCTATATTATTATTATTATTAATACTCAATAAGATATAAATCAAAACGATTTTTCTTAAACCAAAAAAAAAATATTAAAATCGAAGTGGATTGTGATATTATATTTATTTATATATAACAAGTTTTAATTAGTCAATCTTTACATCTAGTATTCGTAGTCACCGTAACCACACCCAGAGAAAGCGCCTATAGTTTGAGCCATCAAATTAAAATTGGATCGTATCGGTCAGTTCAACCGAAAATCGGTAGTTTGTTCGGTCCAAAAAGAGACTGGAACCGAACCGTATGCTCAACGGTCATGTTGGACCAGTAGTGCGATCAGAAACCGATTCGATTGGGCTGAATTTGACCATAGTCAGTAACTTTTTAAAATTTATCTTGTTGGTTTAACCGATTGAACCGAAAATCAATTGACAACTCGGTCTGGAAAGAGGCTGGAAACCGTCTGGTCAAGGACCCGATGTAGACACAATTAGACCGGCTATTTAACCGAAAATCGGGCCGATTGGGCCAGATTTGACCATGGTCAATGACTTTTTAAAATTTCAAAAAAAATCAAAAGAAAATGTTGTAAGTGGTGGGAATCGAACCCCAACACAACATAAAAGATATTAAAACCCTTAATCACTTCATCAAAACCCTCTTTTACAACTTTTTCATCATATTTATATTTATTGCTTACTAGAATATATTTTCCCACAACATTTCATCTTTACGAGTTGACTCAACGGTCAAACCGATTGACCTGCGACCCGGAGTCCCAACTGGTTCGACCACCCAGTCTCGGTTTTAATTCATCGGTTTGAGCTCTCAACTATATTGATGATGTGTCATTAAGAAGATTAAAAAAAATTGTAAAAAGGAGGGCTGAATCGCATATAATGGAAAATGTTTGAAGGCAAGCCTATGAATATATAACAACAAAGATGGAGGACTAAATTATATAAAAATATGGATTTTTAAGGGCTTGCCTAAAATTTAAATAAAGATGGAGGGCTAAATCAAATAACTTAAAAATACTTGAGGGGCTGCCTAAAATTTATCCATTTAGTTTACCTCATGTTAGAAAAAAGGAAGTGGTCAAGTGTCATATAGTAGACCATTAGTCACTTGTCAAATAGGGTGATTTGGTGGAAGACATTATTATTGTAAATTTAAAGAGTTCATACACACCATAAGCTTACAAACCAAAATGAAAAGCACACTCTAAAATATAGGAAACTCTTCTAGCAACAACCCTCTCTGATAAATCAAATTGTAGAAGAGGATTGATAGTAGACAAAATTGAAGAGTTAAAAAGGCACTGTCTGATAGTAGAAGTTAAGTTTGCTGACTTGTCTGTAACATATTTTCCTTCACGATAAACAAATTACAGTTTTAGGTTCAAGAAACTTGATGCCAAGGGCAGCATCAGTTCTGACAATCTCCAGATTCTGGGGAACTTGTTCCTTCCTAGAAAATAGAAGAACAGATGCCAGAGAATCAGTTTCAATGAGCAAATTATGAATATTTGCATCTCTTGCAATTTGCATTCCAATTTTGATAGCCTGTAATTCAGCAACAGCATTAGTGGTAACTCCCAAGTAAACAGAGAAAGTTTATATAACCTCACAACCAGAGCCTCTAATAACACCACAACCAGCATGACCCGGACTTCAAAGTGAAGATCCATCACAATTAAGTTTAAAAAAAGAAATAGGAAGGGGTTTCCAGGATATAAAAACAGTTTTATCTTTTGAAACCTTGTGATTAGGGGCTGGTTGAGTAGAAGAAAACTGGCATAAATAGTATTCAATTTTTCTTAGAAGTTGAAACTCAATTATGGAAGCAATATTAAAAAGAGCATCATTTCGAAAACACCAAGTCTGCCAAAGGATTAAAATGAGCCAGTTTGATTTGTGAATCCATTTATCTCCCAAAGGTAATTTACAGCCTGATTTGTTTAAGTGTCTAACAACAAGGGAGAAATGATAAGTATCTGTATCCCAAGTGTATGTAAAGTGTTTCCTAAAGATATAGTATAAAGGACAATAATTAAGAATATAATTAATATCCTCAGGTTGTTGGCAGTGATGACATTGGGGGAAAGGGATTATGTTTCTGTTAGAGTTAGTTGTGCAACAGAAACATTTTCTAGTTAGTTATGTTAGTTGAAAAACATTGTTTTGAAGCTGCAAATTTTGCTGCTGGTATGTTCACACTAAAAGCAAGTTTTGCAGCCAATTTCAACCAATGAGAAGCAAGAATTTTTCAACCTAGTCAAGTGGATTTTTTGAAGCAGGATAAGCAAGCAGCTGAACTGCAAGTGGATGTCTGCAACTGCTTGCCTTTGTCACTTTTCATCAAATGACGGTTTGAACTTAGTCTAAATCTGGTGTAATCTTATCTAGCTTTAGTCTAAGCTTATCTTTTAATCTTTTAATCAAAGTTTTTGTCAAGTCCACTTGCTCAACTTGTAATCAATGTTGCTTTAAGCAAGTTTATATTGAAATGAAAATGCAAGGTCTGGTGTGTGCTTAACCAGCCTCTTTGAATCCAATTTTCTATCTGTTCTTTTCATTTTCTCTATTGTATTCTTGTTCTATTTTATACTTTGAACCATTTTGAATCCAACAAATGGTATCTACAGCCTTTTATCTTTAAGGGACCTGAGAAATGGAAAGTTCAGATTCTTCAAAACAAACACAAACATCAACTTCAAAAACTAAACCTTACTACATTGAGATATCCAGCTCAAACCTTCCCCCACCTCCAGTTTTCAAAGGAGAAAACTACCACATATGGCATATCAAGATGAAGACTCATCTTCAAGCTATATGTCTTTGGGATATGATTGAAGCAGGAAGAGAACCATCCCCTTTGGGCCTTGAGTTAGAGGATGATGTAAAGCAATATCATATTGCTGTGTCAAACAAATTCAAAGCACTTACCATTCTACAAAATGTTGTTTCTGAAGATATCTTCTCCAGAATCATGACCACTACAACTCCATGGGGAGCTTGGAACCATCTCAAAGAAGAGTTCCAAGGAACAAACAAAACCAGGAAACAACAGCTTATCAACCTAAGAAGACAGTTTGAAAACTTCAAAATGTTTGTAGATGAAACTGTGAAGCAATATGCAGACAGAATCATGACAGTGGTAAATAAGATCAGATTCCTGGGGGATAACAACTTTGTAGGAACAGTAGTGAAAGTGACAAGGATGAGTTTCCTCCATGCCCTCATTGCAAAAAGACCAACCATTTGCCAAAATATTGTTGGTATAGACCAGATGCCATCTGCAAGACTTGCAAACAGCTTGGCCATGTTGTAAAGGTGTGTAAAAGCAAGAAAAAGAAGCAAGCAAACCAGGCACAAGTTGATGGCAGCAGCAACCAAGAAGATGAAGAGCTGTTTGTTGCCAACTGTTTTGCTGTTCAGACTCAAAGTAGCAGCACCTAGTTGATTGATAGTGGCTGTACACATCATATGGTCTCTGATGAGTCTATGTT
>AWUE01024820.1:0-16703 GCA_001974825.2 Corchorus olitorius
TTATAACTATTTTATTTTTACCTATTTTACTTTTATAGTTTTAATCAACTTAAAAACTCTATTTTTATTTAATTAAATCTAATATCTTTATACCTATTTTATTTTTACGATATTACTAATTTAATTAAAAAGTTTAGATATATTAGAATTTTTTAAAAAAACATTTCTTAAATGACATTGTTTAAATTTTACAGTTTTTTTTTACAAATAAACTTTTACAGTTATTTGCTAAAAACTCTATTTTTATCTAATTAAATTCAATAATATTATAAATATTTTATTTTTACCATTTTAGGTTTTAAAAAATTGGAGAATTTTTGATAGTTCTGGACCCATTTCAATTTTATAATATAAACTAATAAAAAGTATTATTATCAAGTTTAAAAGTTAAAATAAGTTGTCTAATCATCAATTATTCATTTTTTTAAAAATGATTAAGTTAAAATTTATTGAAAATTTAATTATTGTGATTGATCTTTTTCTATTTTTAGAGTGTGTATTATAGTTTAATATATTGGAGTGTATCACAAGAATTTAAAGTTTTTTTAAAAAAATAAAAATAAAAGAGTAACATGTAATTATGTCCTTTGACTTATAAGGTTAGAGGAGTCAATTGGGCGGGTTGGACGAGTTTCGGGTTCGGGTCATCAGGGTTTATCTCAAATGAATCAGGTAATTTTATCGGGTCATTCGGATTTCGGATCTTCTAGGTTCAGGTCATTCGGGTCTCGGGTCTAGGGTCAGGCGGGTTCGAGTTTTGGCCTCAGGTCACTCGGGTTTTGGGTCAATTGGGTTTTGGGTTTTTTTGGCTCTACGATTCGAATCAATTGGGCCAGCCTTGAATTTTTTAATGTTTAATTTTATTTTTATTTAATATTTTTATTATTCAATTTATTTTACAATCGACTGCCGATGAAGTTTAGCAAACTGCATATACGGGGTTAAAGAGTTAACATATATCCCTTTATATATTAATTTTGAATATTATATACATAATTAATTATGAAGTGGGAGTATGTGTTCAAATAAATATTGATTATATAATATCCAAATTTATGTTCTTTCATTACATCAATTATTAGAATTATAAATTAATTAATAATATAAGTATCTATAAAAATGAAAATAAAATTACAATCCTTACCGGTGAGATTATTAGTTTGGTAGTAAAACCTATAGAAAAAAATTGTTAAGAAATTACTAATTAATTATTATTATTTATTCATTATGTAAAAAAAAATTACTAATTATAAATTTATCATAAATTATTTCTAGAACTGATTTAATACTTATATTCATAAAGTTTAGCAAATTTAATAAAATTATAACAATAATATAAATTTAATTGAATAAATGATAATTTAGAATGGTTAAAATTATAACAATTTGGATTTTATTGAATAAAACATAATTTTAGTTTATAATATTCTTGGATCATTCGAGTTATGAGTTTGTCAAGTTTGGATAGGACAGGTTCAGATCGTTTACTTTTTCTGGTCAAATCGGGTTCGGTCAGTTGGATGTGTTATCGAGTTTGGATCAAGTTTTGACCGCTTTACTTATAATTAATTTCAATTATTATTATTTTTAATCTAAAGACAATGGGTAATGTGCAACGCACGTGGAAGTGAAAACTAGTACTAGTATAAAGGGGGAAAATTGTTTGGGATTTAATTTGGAAGTTTGGTTTGAAGAGATGATCACACATTGGACATCCCAAAAAAACAATGGCTTCTTTCTTCGTCTCAACCACTACTTCACTTCTCGTGATTACACAGTGTACTTCCAAATGATATGATTTTGACAATATATCCAACACCAACACGGTGGAAAACTCACGGGCTACACCAAACTTTCATTTCATTTCCCTATAAATACACGATAACACTACCACTCCTCTCTCCAAGTCCAAAACTAAACTATTGCTTAATCGACCAATTGAGAGAGATTAGAAAATGATGGAGAGAATTAGAGCAGTGGCATTTGTAGCAACCTTGCTACTAGTGGTGATGGCAATGGCAGATGGTCAAACAATATGCAACATGCCGGTGTCGGCTTTGATGGAATGCAAGCCGGCGGTGACTCCTCCCAAGCCTCCGCCGCCGACACCTAGCTGTTGCTCATCTCTCTCCCACGCTGACATGCGTTGCCTTTGCTCCTACAAGAATTCCAACCTCTTGCCTTCACTTGGCATCGACCCTAAACTCGCCATGCAACTCCCTACCATATGCAAGCTTCCTCATCCCGCCAAATGCTAGCTACTTTTTAAGAGCCTTCTCTTCAAATAATCGTATAGAAGAAAAGTTGGGCAGACTTTTCATTTCCATGCATTCTAGTTATATATATTGTGTGTTTTCTTTCTTTTGCGATGTATCTTTGTGTTTTATCAATTCGTGTATCTTTATGATATGTTTAATTTGTGTGTGATTTTTATTTATTCTCAAATGTAATAATTTTGTGTTGCACTATCCATCTATCATATTGAGTTTGGAAGTTATATTAGTGTTCACAAATATACTAAAAACAGTGTCAAGTTGTGACAATGTTGACACCAAAATTCATTCATAGGCTTGTTTTTGCAGTGCAAGACCATAATATTAATATATAACTATTGATGCCCTGTTGTGATCTTTGTTTGGACACTGAGGAATCTTTCCTCCATGTCCTTAGAGACTGTACCTTTACTCATTCTCTTTGGGACAAGCTCATTCCCTTACCACAATTTTTTTTTATGTAGATAATATTTTTGACTGGTTTAGGATTAATCTTACTAATTAAGCCTATGCATGTAAATAACTTGCATTGGCCTTGCCTCTTTGCTTACTGCTGCTGGAGCTTGTGGTACTCCAGAAATTCTAGACTTTTTCAAGTCTTAGACTTAAACACTGTCTATAATACTTCTTTTGTTAAAGCTTATGAATTTTTCCATCTTGGTGTTTCTAACACTAAGGTTACGATTAGAAAGACTCTGAATGTTTGCTGGAATCCCCCGAGTCATGGCTGGTTTAAGTTAAGCACTGATGGCTCGACTTTAGGTAATCCTGGTTGTTCTGGTGTTGGAGGATGTATTAAAATTTAAAGGTAAATATGGGGAATGTATATGTGGTTTTGCTATGAGGATTGATCATGCTACTAGTCTCCAAGCTGAAATGTGGGGACTTAAAGATGGTTTGTGTTAGCGTTAGTTGTGCAACAGAAACATTTTCAAGTTAGTTATGTTAGTTGAAAAACACTATTTTGAAGCTGCAAATTTTGCTGCTGGTATGTTCACACTTGAAGCTAGTTTTGCAGCCAATTTCAACCAATGAGAAGCAAGAATTTTCAACCTAGTCAAGTGGATCTTTTTGAAGCAGGATAAGCAAGCAGCTGAACTGCAAGTGGATGTCTGCAGCTGCTTGCTTCTATCACTTTTTTCAAATGACGGTTTGAACTTAGTCTAAATCTAGTGTAATCTTATTTAGCTTTAGTCTAAGCTTATCTTTTAATCTTTTAATCAAAGTTCTTGTCAAGTCCACTTGCTCAACTTGTAATCAATGTTGCTTTTAAGCAAGTTTATAATGAAATGAAAATGTAAGAGGTCCGGTGCATGCTTAACCAGCCTCTTTGAATCCAATTTTCAATCTGTTCTTTCCATTCTCTCTGTTGTGTTCTTGTTCTGTTTTAAACTTTGAACCATTTAAATCCAACAAATGGTATCTAGAGCCTTTGATCTTTAAGGGACCTGAGAAATGGAAAGTTCAGATTCTTCAAAACAAACACAAACACAAACATCAACTTCAAAAACCAAACCTTACTACATTGAGATATCCAGCTCAAACCTTCCCCCACCTCCAGTTTTCAAAGGAGAAAACTACCACATATATCAAGATGAAAACTCATCTTCAAGCTTTATGTCTCTGGGATATGATCGAAGTAGGAAGAGAACCATCCCCTTTGGGCCTTGAGTCAGAGGATGATGTAAAACAATATCATATTGCTGTGTCAAACAAATTCAAAACACTTACCATTCTACAGAATGTTGTTTCTGAAGATATCTTCTCCAGAATCATGACCTCTACAACTTCATGGAGAGCTTGGAACCAGCTCAAAGAAGAGTTCCAAGGAACAAACAAAACCAAGAAGCAGCAGCTTATCAACCTAAGAAGACAGTTTGAAAACTTCAAATTGTTTGAAGATGAAACTGTGAAGCAATATGCAAACAGAATCATGACAGTGGTAAATAAGATCAGACTCCTGGGGATAACAACTTTGGAGAAACAAGGGTGGTTGATAAAATTATGAGTACTTTGCCAGAGAAGTATGAAAACACCATTGCAACCATGGAGATGATTTCAGAAGATGATGAGTGTACTTTGAAGGAGCTATTGAATGTTATGTATGCAGTTGAGCAGAAAAGAGCCAACAGACAGTTGATAAAATCAGAAGGTGCAATGGTGGCTTCTAAAGTGAAAGGCAAGGCCAAACAGGTCTATGAAGCAAAGAAAGATAAGGGGGAGAAAGTGGAGACCAGCAGAGAAAGTGACAAGGATGAGTTTCCTCCATGCCCTCATTGCAAAAAGACCAACCATTTGCCAAAATATTGTTGGTATAGACAAGATGCCATCTGCAAGACTTGTAAACAGCTTGGCCATGTTGCAAAGGTGTGTAAAAGCAAGAAAAAAAAAGCAAGCAAACCAGGCACAAGTTGATGGCAACAACAACTAAGAAGATGAAGAGTTGTTTGTTGCCAACTGTTTTGCTGTTCAGACTCAAAGTAGCAGCACCTGGTTGATTGATAGCGGCTATACACATCATATGGTCTCTGATGAGTCTATGTTCAAATCTTTGGACAAGACTTACCACTCGAGAGTCAGAATTGGAGATGGAAAGCACCTGAAAGTCATTGGCAAAGGTGAGGTGTTTGTTCAAACACCATCAGGTACAAAACTGATTCCAGATGTGTTATTGGTACCTGAAATATCTCAAAATCTTTTAAGTGTTGGCCAGTTACTTGAGAAAGACTATGCTGTTATGTTTAAAGGCAGAACTTGTATTATTTACGAACCTACTGGTCATGAAATGCTAACTTTGCCAATGGTCAATAGAAGTTTTTACTTGAAACTTGAAGATGAATCTGCATTGCCTGCAAGTGAGGATGTTGCAGCATTGTGGCACAGGAGAATGGGGCATGCTAGCTACAAATTACTTGGTTTAATGTAGAAAGAGAAAATGATTGAAGACTTGTCTGAGTTCAAGGAAGAAGTCTGTGTGTGTGAAGTGTGTCAGCAAGGGAAGTAAACTAGGTTGCCATTTCCAAAGGAAGCAACCTGGAGAGCCTCTAAGAAGCTGCAACTGGTGCATTCAGATGTTTGTGGACCTCAAAGAACTCCATCCTTGAATGGAAGTAAGTTTTTCATTCTGTTTATTGATGATCTCACCAGAATGACTTGGATTTATTTCTTAAAAGCTAAATCAGAAGTTGTAGATGTGTTCTGGAAATGGAAAGCTTTAGTTGAGAATTAGTCAGGCCTTAGTTTGATGACAATAAGGACTGACAATGGTACAAAATATACATCTGAAAAGTTTGAGCAGTTTTGTATAGATGCAGGCATCGAGCATCAAACAATTGTCACTTATTCACCTCAACAAAATGGTGTAAGTGAAAGGAAGAACATGACTGTTATGTCCATGGCTAGATGTTTGCTATTTGAGAAGAATTTGCCTAAGTCTTTCTGGGCAGAAGCTGTCAACACTACAGTTTATTTGCAAAATAGATTGAGGACCAAGGCTGGGCTGTGAAGGAGATGACACCTCATCAAGCCTGGTATGGTATGAAACCTGCAGTTTTTCATTTGAAAATATTTGGTTGTATTTGCTATGCCTTGATTCCAGGTATGAAGAGAAATAAATTAGACAAAAGAAGTGAGACTGGAATTTTTATTGGCTATAGCAACAACAGCAAGGTTTACAGAATTTACATCCCTGCTTCAAAGAAGATAATTGTAAGCAGATATGTGAGATTTGATGAAGAAGCTACCTGGAATTGGTCCAACAGTGAAGTGGAGGAGCCTTTGGCAGCTGAAGCAAATCGAAATCCAGTTGAGGATGAGGTTGGATTCGATCAAAGAGATAATGAGCTTGATGTTGATCACATACCAGTGAGAGGCACCAGGCCTATAGCAAATGTATATGAGTCCTGCTTTGTGGTTGTTCAAGAGCCTGCAGATCACTTTGAAGCATTGAAATCTGCAGAATGGAGAAAAGCTATGGAGGAGGAGCTTGATATGATTGAACAGCACCAAACCTAGAAATTGGTGAAGAAACCTGCAACTCAGAAGGTAATTGGTGTTAAATGGGTTTTTAGAACTAAATTAAATTCTGATGGCAGTGTTAACAGGTTGAAAGCCAGGTTGGTGGTGAAAGGATATGCTCAGAAGTATGGTATTGACTACTCTGAGACATTTGCTCCAGTTGCTAGGCATGACACCATTAGATTCATGCTTGCATTTGCAGCTCAGAAACAATGGAAGGTATTCCAGCTTGATGTTAAGTCAGCATTTTTAAATGGTAGGTTAAAAGAACAGATTTTTGTGGAACAACCTGCTGGATTTGAAGTTAAGGGCCAAGAAGATAAGGCATATCTGTTGAAGAAGGCTTTCTATGGCCTGAAATAAGCCCCAAGGGCTTGGTATGAAAGATTGGATGAGCATTTGACTCAGAATGGCTTCCAAAGAAGTGTAAGTAAGCCTACTCTTTATGTCAAGCATATTGACAGTGATTTTCTTATTGTTTTGGTGTATGTTGATGACTTATTTCTCACTGGAAGCAATTGTACTTTGATGGAAGAGTTCAAATCTGTTATACTTAGAGAATTTCAGATGACAGATCTTGGCTCAATGAATTTTTTTCTTGGCATGGAGGTATGCCAACTTGAGTCTGGTATCTTCATTTGCCAGCAAAAGTACTGTAAGGAAGTGTTGAAGAAGTTTAAAATGGAATCCTGCAAACCAGTTTCCACCCCACTTACAGTTGGTGAAAAATTTAGCAAGGAAGATGGTTCAAAAGGAGCAGATCTGAATCAGTTCAGAAGCTTAATTGGATGTCTGCTCTACTTGACTGCAACAAGACCAGATATCATGTATGCAGTAAGTCTTCTCTCTCGTTTTATGCATTCACCTACTGAGAATCATTTGAAAGCAGGAAAAAGAATTTTGAGGTATTTGAAAGGTACAACAGAACTTGGAGTGATGTTTGGCAGAACTGAAGAATTGTGTTTAAGTGGCTTTGTAGATAGTGACTGGGCAGGTTCACCAGATGATATGAAGAGCACTACAGGGCACTTGTTTACTCTTGGTTCTGGTGTTTTTACATGGATTTAAAAAAAGCAAGAAACAGTAGCTCAATCCACAGCTGAAGCAGAGTATATTGCAGCAGCATCAGCAGTGAATCAAGTTATCTGGATCAAGAAATTAATGGTGGAAGTGAATGAAGATATGAGTGAAGCTGTTGTTATCTATTGTGATAATCAAGCAGCTATTGCCATTGCCAAAAATCCAGTTTGTCACAGTCGAACCAAGCATTTCAAGATCAAATTTCACTTTGTTAGGGAACCTCAGCAAGCCAATGAAGTTGATTTACAATATTGCAGTTCTGATGAACAGCTTGCAGACATTCTCACCAAAGCATTGCCTACTGCTAGGTTCGAGAAGTTAAGGAAAAATCTTGGAGTTTGCTGTTGTCCAACTAAGGAGGAGTTTGTTAGAGTTAGTTGTGCAACAGAAACATTTTCTAGTTAGTTATGTTAGTTGAAAAACACTGTTTTGAAGCTGCAAATTTTGCTGTTGGTATGTTCACACTAGAAGCTAGTTTTGTAGCCAATTTCAACCAATGAGAAGCAATAATTTTTCAACCTAGTCAAGTGGATTTTTTGAAGCAGGATAAGCAAGCAACTGAACTGCAAGTGGATGTCTGCAGCTGCTTGCTTCTGTCACTTTTCATCAAATGACGGTTTGAACTTAGTCTAAATCTGGTGTAATCTTATCTAGCTTTAGTCTAATCTTATCTTTTAATCAAAGTTCTTGTCAAGTCCACTTGCTCAACTTGTAATCAATGTTGCTTTAAGCAAGTTTATAATGAAATGAAAATGCAAGGTCTGGTGTGTGCTTAACCAGCCTCTTTGAATCTAATTTTCTATCTGTTCTTTTCATTTTCTCTATTGTGTTCTTGTTCTGTTTTATACTTTGAACCATTTTGAATCCAACAGTTTTTATTATAGGGAAAGGTAGCAGTAGGTAAGTCTTTCATAAGCCAGGAGCTAGATGAAAAATTTAACTTTAGGAATAGTTTTAAGACTCCAAATGTCCTTCCAGGGTAAAGGAGGTTTCAAACAAGAAGATGATCTATATATAAGTAGTTTATACTGAGAAGATGTAGAATAGTGATGTACCAAATCTGCAAGTGCACAGAGTCAGTTGAAGTAATAAAATCCTAGAGTATTCCAGGAGTCGAATCCACAGGGAACAAAGAATTTCTATTGTAATTAATTCTATCAAGAGAAGGAAAATTAAGAGTGATCAAGCAATTTAAATTAAAACAATTAAATTATAAAAGCAGAGAATAAAATAAGATGTGAAAACAATAATTAAAAGGCTTAGGGCTTTAGGTTTCACCTAATTGGGAAATCAATAATTAACCTATGAATTGAATTGATGCAAAGTTGAAATAGGATTACTTTAAATTACCTATGTGCTTCGTCAAGTCTCCACAGGAATACCTAATTAATCAAATTTACTATCTGTCGATGTAAACCTAATTAACTAGATTCATTAAGAACAAGTAATCAATAATCTATCAAATTAGCCTAAGATTCATGTCTGATCTAGGCTAACCTGTTTGTTTTCCTAGTGCGCAGATTATGCTTCACCCGTCAGTACATAACACAATCCCTAAGATAAACTATATGATGGCCAGACATATAATTTGTATGAAGAACAAGAAAAACAAATCCAACTTGAAAAGATCAATTCAAAACATAAAATCAAATAATAATCCCCAATTGGCTACACCCTAACCCTAATTAGGGGTTTAGCTACTCATGCTCATGAATAAAAACACAAGAATAATTTATTAAAGAACAAAAACATAAAAGAATAGAGAAAAGAAATATTAGACTGTATCTCTAAGGAAATCTTCTCTCCAACAAGGAAATAGTTTTGATGAGCCAAAGGTCCTCAAAATAATCCTAAAAGTCTATATTTATAGGGATACAAAACGTCCTAAACTAGTTTGGAGTAATCAGGGGCAAAATCAGAAAATAGGGAAAAATATTAAGAATTTCTGTCAGGCACAACCGGGGGTCAGGTTGGGGGTCAAGTGGGCTCCCGGTTAGGACAGTGAGTTTGCGCAAATTGGAGGTTTCAACCGGGCCCCCAGTTGAGGGGTAATCGGGCTCCCAGTTCGGACATCATGACGTTTCCACAAAATTTCATCTTTTTTCATCTTTTTGACATCCTTCTAGTCCAAATTAGCTTCCAAGTCCTTGA
The DNA here is from genome assembly GCA_001974825.2 of Corchorus olitorius. Taxonomy (NCBI): domain Eukaryota; kingdom Viridiplantae; phylum Streptophyta; class Magnoliopsida; order Malvales; family Malvaceae; genus Corchorus; species Corchorus olitorius. Next base: position 9,522 of record AWUE01024820.1, read on the forward strand.
TGAAAGTTGTAGAGCCTTGAATCCTCTTTCCATGAGTTCTTGAATCGCTTCGAACGGATTTCCGTATTGAAAGTTATGATTTTCTCCCTAAAATCACTCCAAATTAACCTACAAGCTCAAAAACACAAAATGTGATAATTTATCAATAAAAGCAATAAAGCATATAAATACTCAAAATATAATCTGAATAAACTCTAAATAAAGTAAAATATTGCACTTATCAAATAGATTCCTAATCCTTCCAAAACCCATACTAACTTATCTAAGGATGGATATAAAGGAATAGGACAACCTATGATTTGTTCAATAAGGAAGGGGGGAAGAAAAGATAAAACCGGGGTAAGATTCCAGGCAAAATTAGATCTACTTATTGCATCACATACTTTAAGATCCTGGAGGTGAATAGAAACAGGTGACATAATCAGATCTTTGATATGAGTATTAGTAAGCCAACAATCAGACCAGAAATTTATCTTTGATCCATCACCTAAAGCCCATCTGATTTTATCTTTGAGTACAGGAATACATGAAAATAAATCAGACCAGAAAACAGAACAGCTAGTCTTTTTTGTAGCAGATAGCAAATCACTATTCTTAAAATATTTATCTTTAGTTACACAGTGCAAGTAAACTATCTGGGGTAGATAGAATTCTCCATGAATTTTTAGCAACTAAGGCCTTATTGAAATCAGATAAAGCATGGATTCCTAGACCTCCTAATTCCAAAGGGGAGCAATAGGTTTTCCAATTGTCATAGGGGATTCTGTTGGTGTCTTTTGAAAGATTCCAAAGAAATCTCCTTAGCATGGTGTTGATATTCTTAATGAAACATTTAGGAAGAATAAAGACAGACATAGTATAAATGGGAAGGGAGGAGAGAACAGCTTTAATTAAGGTAAGACGACATGCAAAGGAAAGAAACCGATTATACAAAGATTGAATGAAGGAGTTAATTCTTAAGATTATGGAGTTGAAAGTGGAGATATTGATTCTACTCGTAAGAACAGGAAGACCTAAATACTTATCAATTGAAGAGGATAAAGGAACATTGAAGAACAAGGGGACATGAGTTTTAACCTCATCAGGAGTATTAGGTGAAAAAATAAAGGAACATTTGTCAAAGTGAATAGTTTGGCCAGATGCTTTGCATAATTTAGATAAGGTGTCTTTTAAAGTTGCCAAACTTAAAGGGTCTATTTTAGAGAAAATGTAACAGTCATCAGCATAGTTTAGACATGGCATTAGAGGACCATTACGAGAAGCTTTTAGAGGCACAAATGAGTTGTCAGATATGTTCTTCTTACGAGTTTTATTAAGAAAGTCAGAACACATAATGAAGATAAAAGGGGAGATAGGATCTCTCTGTCTTAAGCCTCTAGACAGGTAAATTTTCTCAGTGAGATCATTATTAAGAAGGATTTTAAAGGAGCCAGTTGAAATGCATTCCATAATGTAAGAAATCCAGTTATGAGGGAAATCATAAGCTATCAGACAATGTTCAATAAATTTCCATTCTAGTTTGTCATATGCTCTTGCATAATCTAATTTAAGAACCATATAACTTGTTTGCCATATCTTTTTATAAAGCGTATGAATGACTTCATGGGCAAGAATAATGTTATCTGTTTTTTTTTTTTTTGAAAGGCAAAATAATTTTTATTGATAGAGACCAAAAACAGCAAAACAGTAGTGTTCAGACACCATCGTAGTACAATCACAAAATATACCAGAAAACACAAAACAAAAGCCTACGGAACAAAGGCATCCAGACCTAAACAAACACCAAACTACACCACAAGAGAAGGGAGAAAAACACACAACGCGATCAATTTGAATGCAATCAATTCTCCCATTCACAAGAACAACAGTTTCTTAATTAGCTTCTCCATCTTGCTTTGGAGCCATAAAAATTCCCAACATTATCATAAACAGCAACAAGAAACACTTCAAACACTCCGTTCTCCAAACTCATAAGAAGCTGCGATAAAGCTTCCTCGGATGACAAAAAGCTCCTAAAGATCATAACCATTTCATATCTTCATCCTCACAGACTCATCGTTTGGAGCATAACCAAATCCAATGCCCAGCGAAAACCATTTGTCAACACTGAAACCACACAAAAATCACAGATCAAACAACCATATGCTCAAGACAAAAACTTCTACACCCAAAACAACCCACATCCTCAAACAATTAAAACGAAAATTATCCTTTCCCATAAAGATCTCAACAGCCAAAAAACCTCATACGACTTCAACTCATGAATCTTCATCAATTCAGCCTGACAACGAGCAGCCATTGATCAAATATCACACTGCTTCTCCCTCCATAAAAAATCACAGTCAAACCATTAGCCTCAACAACTATGATAATTCTCCTTCCCCACATATCTTAAAATTCTGTTAAACACAAAAACAAGTAAAGACTCCAAAAAGAAAATCACCAAACAAATGAAACACAAAGTTCTCACTGCCCTCCTACTCTGTTACCTACCCCAGCCCCTAAAATTCAACGAAACCACTTCATTGCAACCCAAGCTACTATAATACGCCAAACAATCCGCAAAAACATCCAATCCTTCACACCATAAAATTCAGAATCGACAAAGTTAGGAAAGAACCATTAGCAATCTCCTCCATTTTCCATAGAAATAAATTTCTCCAGAACCAAGCCTTCATCACAATCAAAGGAAATTCCTAACAACTTACCTACCTCCAATGTAGCTTTAGCTTCTTTCATCAATACGTGATTTCTATTTTCGAAATCACCATCAGAGAGTGAATGGCTACCTGCTTCTCGCAATTGTTGCGTTGGCTTCTTAGATTTCTTGAGTTTTTTCTTATCAGCTTTCTTGTTGCGTTTCTTATTTTTTTTCCAATAAACTACTGAACCAATCTTCCTCAATCTCCTCCTCAATATCCTCCAAGGTTTTGAATTTCCTAGTATCCTTCCCCTTATTGTTTATCGCATCCTTGATAATCAAAGTATTTTCAGAGCTATCAGAAATAGATGCTCCTGATATAATTGGTTGCGTTGCCTGCCCCTCTTCAGACTGAATTTCCAAACTATTAATAGGCCCCTCCAGACAAACTTCTGCTTCATCTCTCAAAACTCTGTTCCTGTTTTCAGTATCATTGTCTGACGCTGAATAGCCAGAGATAGAAGAAGGGATGGCGGCTTCTCCATCCTCTAAAGTACGATTAATCAACTCTTCCTTCTTTTTCTCCACCCCTAAGGTTTGTACAACAAGCCCACAACCTTGCACCAAACCCTCAGGCCCAAAACAAATAGGAGCATTAGCAGAAGAGACCAAAGGCCCACTCCTATTAATTGAATCTAAGCCTGAACCAACTAAATTATCTTCCTCTCCATAAACGTGCTCATCACCAATTTCAAATTCCCTATTTGAAAGTTGGACTAGAGAATTAAGATTCTCAACTTCCAAAATAACGCCGCCGCCCGACATATAATCAATTCCCAAATATGGCATGAGTCGGTGATTGGAAGGAACAGCGTTCTCCACCCTGTAAACTGTTTCCTTCACCACTTCCAAAGAAGAATCATTAATCACATCTTCCATTACCAAGGTCTTTGTTCCCTCACTGATTCCAATTACCATCTCTTGAGAACAAGAACAGTCATCTTTCAGGCCACCGTCGATGACAACATCCCCTGAGATCTTTTCATCCGAGAAGGTTTCATCCATGGAAATTTTAATAGAAAATCTATTGCCTTTCCACGTTCCAGCGAAAACCGAGGGGATCTTTGCTCTATCATGGACCTCAACAAGGATCCAAGCCGCTAAAAACGAACTCCTGTCATTCGTGATTTGGGCAATTTTAATGAGATTACCCCATCTGCTGGCAATTTCCTTGAAAAAATTTTGGTGCCATAAGATTAAAGGCACACCTTCCAATTTTAGCCATGTTTCACTGACTTGCTCATCCCTTGTATCATCCCAAAAGTGAAACACTGAACAACAGCTCTCCATAAATTCTCCAGGGTGATTAATAAGCTCCATCATCTCCTCCTCATTCTGGAACTGCAATAGAACCTGACATTACTAATTGGAATCACTTTCGCATTCATATTCAACCCTGAAACAGTCTCGCTTACGTGATCAACAGACATATTTGGATTGAGTCTTCCCACAACACACTTCTCTAACCACTTCATCTCTTCCATGGAAATCTCAACATCAAAATTCATCTCCACCTCATACTGGATTAAAGAGGTGTCCTCTATCGATACACCATGTGATTTAGAGACAAGAGGCTCTAACTCTGCTTCTTTACTCTCCCGAGACTTCATAATCCGCATATGATTGCCATGTTGAGATGCCTCTAAAGGCATATTCTGCTCATAAACTGCTTTAGCCACACCTGAATGACCATCACCGCTATTAGCATTAGTGACAACATCTCTGTAGCTTCTTCCATAAATTTTGGCATCATTAAACTTATCCCTATTAACCTCTTCACGGACTGTCTCTCTATCTCTATTCCTTGCTGCCAAACCATATCTGTTAGAAACTCTGGCCTTGAAAACTCTAATTCTAACCCCTTCCAAAAATCTGTAGTATGCTTTCTCCATGGCTGTAATTGCCTCTCTTTCATTCCAGTATCTGACAAAAGCGAAAGTAGTAGGGCCTTTTTGCTTGCCACGACGCTGGATAAAGACATCTGCAATTCTTCCATAATCCGAGAAAACATCCCATAGCAAATTTCTTGATACTTTATGGCTTAATTTGGTAACAAAAACTGAAAATAAACTCGACCGCCAATCAACCGAACTACTGGATTTTGCTCTGTCGCCGAAATACTCTCTGACACTCCTCATTTCTCTAAACTGTTGCATACTTAAATAGTACTCATCATACTTTTGCTTTCAGTAAATCTCTGGATTTTCCTTCTTTGGCCGGAAGAATCCATTAAGCCGTCCTGTTTGATCCATTCAAAATAGTTCGAGTCATATACATATACTAGTTAAAGCACGTGCGCTGCACGTATGTTAATAATTGATAGATCATATATTCCACACATGCGTACTTTTCATCTTCATAAATTTTGATTAATTAATCATCAAAATCTGGTCATTTAGTTTACAGAGATTTGAAATAATTAATCTCATTGAACGAACAAAAAAAACTTAAATTATTATACAATTATGGTTATCTTCAATAATGAAGGAAGGTTATTAAATTTCTTATCTGAATTTACTAAAAAAACTACAGGGCTATTAAGAACGAAAGTTAAACATTAATCAATTAAGAAGGTTATCGATTTCTGATGCAAGAACAAAAAAGAATAAGAATAAGATTATCAATTTCCTCATCAAATGTTCATTAAAAAACTATTTAAGTTATCAAAGGTTTATGAATGTTATCAATAAATTCAGTAATTAACCTTTTATCAATAATGGAATTTGCCAATGTTCTTCTTTAAGGTGTTAAAAAAGTTATAAAGGTTATAAAAATTTTTATAGTATAAGGTAATTTAGTAACATAACATCTTTAATAAATTTAGTAGCATTTTATCAATTTAATGAGGAGTATAATTTTCATATCTGAGATTAGTAAAAAAATTGCGAAGATTATAAAAAAAAAAGAAGCTATAGTCGACCTATCAATAAATTCAGTAACCTTATGTTTTTATTACTTTTAATAATTTTCGTCAATTATGAATGTTATTAATCTTGTAATCTAAAATTACTAAAAAGAATTATAAAAGGTATTAAAATAGCTATAATTGTCACGCCCCGACCCGGAAGTCGAGCACGGACAAATGCTGTCATCTCATGGTCGAAGGTTCAAGGGTTGGTATGATCATGATGATGATGATGAAGAGAGTGATGACAACAATAACATTTCAATAATGCTCTCTACAAACCTAATTGTGCTCTTGGATGTTTTTAGTAACTTTTTATATATAAACAAAGTTATGAATGTTCTTACTTAAAACTATTTAAGATTATATCAAAATAACTATAATGTTCGCTATCAAATAAGTTTTGAATGCTACTACTATATTCTAACTTGTACAAAAAAAATCCCATTAAAATCACTTAATCCTAATTAATCCATAATGGGAAGGGAATAATAAATACTTTTAAGGTTGTTTCCTTCCTCTTTTCATCTTATTTTCTTTCTCTTCTAAACCCTTTTTTGAAGAACTTCTCACCAATATTCATTGATAAGTAGGAAAATTTATTGGTTTAACAATTGAAACTTATCTAAAATTTCAAACTATGAAACTCTTGAAATGGATGGGAATCAACTTTTTATTTTTAATTGAATGCAGCAAGTATCGTTTTTGGAATATAGAAAGCTCGATTTTTCTTTCTTATTCTTATTTTGGATTTCATATTCTTTTGCAAAATTAATTCGTTTTCACCTCAAATTAAATCTTTCGAAATTTTTTAAGATCAATTAAGGCAAAGTTGTAAAGAAACTTACAATATTTTTTCTTGATTTTATGTTACATCTATTGCATTTTATTATTACTTTTATGTTTAATTAGATAACTTTAGTTAGAATTAATCCAGTGTTGTTACATAAATAGTGTTATTAATCAAATATCAAGTGACATGTTCTTCATTAGATGCATAAAAAAAGACGTTTTCGGACCAAGACTTATCGAGTGACATGTTTTTTTATTAGATGCCTAAAAAAGACGTTTTAGGACCGAGACATGATGCTATCAACAAATTTAACAAACTTAATTATATTCTTAATTAATATCTTACATCTTTAGTAAGTAATTAATACCGATTTTCTTACATAAGTAACCCAAAAAAAAACCTTTAGAGGTTATTAAAAGGACTACGATGCTATCATAAAATTTAAGTAACCTTAAATCCTTAGTAACTTAAGTAATAAGATAGTTATCAATTCTCTTACCTAAAATTACTAAAAAACTTGTATTGGTTATCCAAATTCCAAAAAGGTATTTTACAGTCTACTATATTTAATAACTTACATTATTAGTAATATTGATCGCTGATTAATTTTCTTATCTAAGATTACTTAATTTAAAGGTTATAAAAGTTATGAAAACATTATAGTACTATCTAGATTCAAATAATCTTACATCCTTATTAATTTTAGTAACTTTTTATGATCAATAATGAAGGTTACCAATTTAATTACTTAAGTAATCTACTAAAAAGGCTAAAAAAAAGTTA
>AWUE01024821.1:0-13558 GCA_001974825.2 Corchorus olitorius
AATAAGATACAACACATTACTATTATATATATAGAACTATACCAAAAAAAATTAGTTGAACATTAGTGGTTGATTTATTAAATTAAATTAGATCAATGTCAAATAAAATTTCAAAATTATAAATTAAAAATATTACGATCCGATTTATTTATCATTAAGGAAACAATATTTCTTTTTCTTTTTGGCCAACAAAACAATATTTCTTTTTAGTCAATACGTTTGCACAAATACTTAAGAATTTGAATTAAAAAAAATACCTAAGAATTTAATTAATGTAAGTGTTTTAGTTATTATAGTATTATTACATTTAATTAATGTAAATATTTTAGTTATTATTTATATTACATAGGAATTAAAAATTAATTGAAATTTTATCTCAAAAAAAAATTAATTGAAATAAGGGTGCGGTAAAAGAAATTATAAATTTTAATATAATAATATATTTAATTTAATTGATAAATGAAATTACATATTGAACCTTAAAAGTTTAATTTGATAATTACATGTTTACCCTTTAAATGAATACTAAACTTTTAAAATTAAAAAGGTTATTTTAGATATTTCAGGTCAATGGTTTTGAAGTTTAGACTTATATAGTATATAGATATATGTTCAATATTGATTGCTTTCTGCAAAGTAGAGTGGCGTTTTCTCTCTACGTACGTACAGTCTCAAAAGCAGATTGGTTATCTGTTACAAGCCTATTGGGGATAAAAGCAGATTGGTAAGGAGAGATTAATTACCAATAATCGGTTTAGTCTATGAATCATTATAGAAGTAATGATCTTGTAGATAGTATTAATTACATCTATACTATATTAAAAAGTACGTTCAGCTGTAAAACTTTTGAATTGCCTATTATACCCTTATTTGTCAAATATATTTCTATACTGCCATTATACAATATTTTAATTTTCTTATAGTAATCATTAATCAATATATATTATATATTATATTAATAATCTTAATTTGCATTTGATTAAATCTATTTCACCTCATCACCGTAGATTTTTTCTTCCTAAAATTCTATATCAACTAGACTTCTATTATGTATTAAACATAAACTTCAAGGTTGCAGTTATTATATATAAAAAAAATAAACAATTTTCCATCTATTCATAAGCTTTCTCCAATATTACTGCTATACATCTTTTTCTATTCGTAACTCGAAAGCTAAATCTTCATTTTTTTTTTCTCTCCTTTTCATCCATGAATGACCTGGTTATTCGAAGAGCTGAGTTAGACTTTGTTAAGAAGTATAAATTCGGACCTTTGTTTCCATATTTTCTTTTTCCCCCTTTTTGTGAATAATTTAACGCCAGGAAAGCGTTCAATAACTCATATAAAGCATTTATTCTGGTTTAGCTGGAAATTTCATTTTACTTGGTTGATAAAAATTTTAGGAAAGTTCTTTTGTTTTCCCTCTCTGTCTCCTTCGCTTTTATGAGCAATTGAAATTGATTGAAGAAAAAAAAAATCTTGCTCTTGATATTTTGCTTTATCGGGGAGGCTCTCAATTGAAAACCACTGATTTCTGGATTAAATGACAAAAAGGAAGAACCTTAATAGACAGGAACAGAACGGGATAAGAGGAAATTCACTTTGTTGTTCCATAATTGTGAAATCTAGCTGTAGTTAAAAAAAATTAGTGCATTTAACCGCATGTATTTACAATCTTTTAGGGTAAACACGTTTGTGATTTCAGAATTTACTTTCAGTTTTCCTTTACTGTTTGATTGAGTTCCTTCTGAATATAACTTAACAGGAGCATTGGGAAATTTCTGTTCATTTTTGGTGAGAGTTGTGGTTGTTCTAAATTGTGCAATTTCCATTGCCAATGCTAATTTTGCCCGTAAGCTACTCCAAGCGCCAGCATAATCTCCAGCTAGGGTGCCTGAGGGTGCACCACCTGTTTCTGATCTGCCAAATATTGCCCCTACACAGATCGGTCCTGGCACAATTCCTGCTGGTTTAGCTGAGCCACCATTGTCTCCTGAAGTGTCCAGTAAGATATATCTTCTTCTGTATGCTTGCATTAATAGCTAACAAATACTGAGGATTTGTTGTTTCTATTGAGCTTGCATTCACTTACAGAAAAAGAACCTTGCTTTACATCCATCTCTAGAACCCTTAATTTGTTATGTTATCTATTTTTCAATCTTATTATTTATAAAATATATATTTTCCTTTTTTTCCAGAGTAAGAAGAAATACAAGATGATCGAAGAAACTAAGGCTTCGATATGTTAGGAATAGTCAATACTCGATACGAAAGGAGTTTAAGGCTCAAAAGAAAAATCAAGACAAGAAGACTAGGAAAAACAAAAAACAAAAAAACAAAAAACAAAAAACAAAAAAGACAAGAAGACTAGGGAATACCATGAAGAAGATTAGAGAATTGCCAATATATTTATATGAATTTTTCACGTAACTTCTTATAGCATGTCAATTTAAATTAGTGTATTTGGTATTTATAGGGTGAATTTTATTTTGCAGGCGGCTCCTCGAACTTCTTAGGCAGGATTTTGCTTACAGGTAGATTAAGATTGTCTCAATTGCCATTCTTCGTTTCTTCCGCTTAAAATTAGTTTTGCATCTTACAGGATAATGTTCACACTTCATATGAAGGGTGGCCTCCATCTTTATGCTCTTCCTAGAACATGATGATTTTTGTAAAAATTAATCATTTTGTTTAATATGAAAGCTCCAATATCTATTTGGTTTGGTTTTGGTGAAACTTTACACATTGATTTAGACGTAACTAATTATAATTTGATTTCATCCCAAATTAATGTAGAAAATTAAGGGCCAAACTTTTAATTAATGCTAACATCCAAATTATTATAGCTTAATTAACAATTTTTATGCCACTTTTACCTGTCAATTACAGCTCAAGCTAACCTATAATATGTATCTTGAATTGTAGAATTAAACAGCTCACCTATAATATGTATCTTGAATTCTAGAATTAAACAACCCAATTCCTGGAAGAATTGAATCAAGCAGTAAAAAGAATATTTAATAATTTTGAATTGATTTATATGTCACATATTTCTTTTTGAATATGGCCAATAGATGTAATTTGAAATACATGATCCGAAGGGACATTTGCTTAGGGCTGAGAGTTGTTTTGATCGCACACTCTCATTGTAGTTTGTATACACGCACGCCAAGTTGCATTAACTATTTTTATTACTTTAACAGAGAGTTCTGTCATTATTAACTAAATTATAACACCTGTTCTTGAGGTAAGCCTCCTTCAATCACCCATAAAATAAACACTTTGAAAGTTTGCTCAGACTCCTACAAAGTTGGAAATCTAGCATGTTTTGGAATCAACCATGAGATATGTGATCCTCTCTCTCACTTGACGAAGCGCGCAAGCAATTTCTTTGAAAGTTTGCTCGAATAGTCAAATCAGAAAAGTAAAGACACTATTCGAGTAGGTTCTTCTTCCAAGAATTCAGCTTTCACCAGCTGAAAATGAAAGATATCTATTCCAATTTAAAAGGAAACAATTCCATATCGGTCTTTGTTTTGCTATGACCATCAACAAAGCACAAGGACAAACGATACCGAATGTTGACTATATTTGCCGCAAAATATTTTCTCTCATGGACAACTATATGTGACACTCTCTCGAGTAATTTACATGTTTTCAACAAAAGTTTTAGTAAGTCAGAAAATACAAAAAAGTAAAAGGGAACATACACAAGTTTTACTTTAAAAAAAGCTCAATTTCATTATATTAATATTTGGATAACACAATTTATTAATATTTGATTTTAAATATCATATATAGATCAACGTGACGATGGTTAAACATTTACGAATACAAATGTAATACATAAAATTTTTTTCAATGTTTTTTGATAATCAATTCTAATTAATATTTATTATTATTTAAATATTTATTTTAATTGAATATTTGTGATCTCTTATTATTTTTAAGTATTTAAAAATTAATTTTGTCTACACGCGTTGTGTCACGTGCAACGCACGTAAAGGTAAAAACTAATAGACTAAAAGGCCTACAATGAGCAACTTCAGTGGGATTTGGTATCTTTGGGATTTAATACAATGAAGGTTTCATTAAGTTTTTTCAAAAGATGATCAGAGTGGACAAAAGCTATGTATTAGAGCTATAATAGATGATCAACAATGTCCCAATGAGATTTTAAAAATTCTGCATTTAAGCCATCAGGACTAGGGGCCTTATCCCATTTTCCACACCACTTTTTTATCTCTTTCTCAGTGACAGGTTGTATTTTCTTTATCTCTTTCTCAGTGACAGGTTGTATTATATAGTTTAAAACACGCGTAAATAAAATAAAAAATCTAAATAAAATAACATAGGTTTTTTTACATTAATATAGCATATAATAATATCAATTATAAACATCAAAATAAGCCACATAATAAATCTTCATAGTATATGTTAACAAATGCATTGTAAATATATTTGATATATATATGTTGCACAAGTGATCAATTAGTATCAGACCAATAGATATCCATATCGCCCCAATCGCTTTCAGGCACTCCCAAAGCCTTCCAAACTGCTTTCGAGGCGTCAACAATGTTGTTAGGACAAGGAGGCTGGTAATCATGGTCAGAATCACATCCCATGGTAGAATCACATTCATCCACAACTTTAGCCCTCACACTTTTTCCATTGCCATAGATGTTAATGTACTTCAAGCACCTCTTTTTGTGGTTGAACCACCCTGTTGAAAGTGCCACCACAGGATCATCATCCGAGTGGTATTGATTGTCACATTCTGATGGTCCGCCGCCGTCACCACCTGCCTCGAAGCTGTTAAGTGTCAGAGTTGCTTTTGTTTTGCTTGAAACGGACGGTGAACATGTGTAAGTTGTGTACCACTTGCCATCTTTGCAACAATCGGAGTCGTTTTCTTGGTTGCATTGCCCTGGCGGAGGGTTTTTTCCTTCGATCCTGCCACTAGGCCTGCAGGTTTGAGCTTCAACACTTAGGAAAAGACAAAGAATGCCAATGAGAAGGAAAATGCTTGAGCAAACTTGCTTGATCTTCATGTTTTTTAGTTTCTTCTATGCTCAATGGATTACTTATGTTTTAATTGATGATTTGGTGTGGAAAATTGCAATTGGAGAAAAGCAATATATAGAGAGCCCCCAAGTAATCCAAGTTTTCAGTCTTCCAAAAACTAGGACAAATTTGTAGCACCATGACCATTCAAGTAGAACATAACTTTGTCTCTGCTGAAAAAATTGTGAATTTTTGACAAATGAAGCCATGAAAGAGACATGATAAGGTATATGGAGTCAAAGTTGGACCGTTATTATTGAAGACTTAAAATAGGGAGTTAATACAAATGTATGAAATCGCAATACCATAAGTTTGTAAGTATTGTTAGAAAATAATAAGTTGAGAGAATCTCTGTCTGATGTTCCAATGGATTCGAGGGCAAAAAAGTACAACCAATTGATAAACAAAACGATTGCATCTCCTTTTCTAGACGAAGCAAAAGGATTGTAAGAGTGACAGTGATGGAAATTGGGCACTGTTGCAGTTTTGCTACGCGGACAGAGATGTTTGGTTATTGGACAAAGATTTATAAGATTCTTTCGGCCTTAAATTCCTTTATTACGAAAACAACCAAGTGAAGGGGCTTAAGAAGCCATACTCAAAACTCACAATACCATACCATAATAATTGGTCGAAAAAATTTATCCAATATGTGATGGTAATGTAAGGCCAATGCAAATAATTAAGTATCATGGCCTTGTTGCTATTTTTGTTTTTTTAACCAATGGTATTCTCAAGCCTTTAATTTGAATCTGAAACTAATCCATTTCGAGTCGAAAGCGTAAAGCTTAAAATCTTCCAAACAAATGTGCTTCCGGAGCGTTTGTTAATTCATATCACCTTCTAAAACATTTGTTGAAGTTAGTTTGTTCCATTCAAGTTCTAAGATTCAATGATCAAAGTGTATTTAATTAGATTCAGTATAGGTAATCATGTATTTTACATCCCAAAGTTTAATTATTTTCTACATTGGCTTGAACTCTTGCTCCCAAGAACTGTATATTTCAAAGCAAAGGAATCGTGGAGCGATATTCTGCTAGAGCCCATAGCGTCATAGAGTTTCTGTTCAACGGATAGTGCAGCGCAACATTTCCTTTGAAAACTCCAGTGATTTCCTATCATCAACCACAAATATATAGCATCCATTTTTTTTATTGACAAAACACATAAAAATTATTTTGTTGAAAAAGGAGAAATTCATTAGAAAATACCTGTTGAGGGAAATCTCCATTTTCCAATTGAGAATTAATAAGCAGCTTTGCAGCACGGTGTAGAGGAGTTGGGTCTCTTTGTGCCTGTGTGATCAAAAGAGTACAAAATTTTGTTAAGAAATTGTAAAGACGGGAGAAATGTATTTAATACTGGATCTTATTTATATATTTATACAATAAAATAAAACGGCTTATTAGCCTTTTTGACTCCTGAATTATTGTGTTAAGACATTTTACCCCTACACTTAAAATCGCGACAACTTGCCTCCTGAATTTCTAAATTCAAGACATCTAGTCCTTGAACTTTCCAAATTTCAGACAATTTACCCATTGATTGAAGGGGTAATCTGAATTTGAGAAGTTCATGAGAAAAATTGTCACGATTTTATTTTAGTTTATTAAAGTGTCCTTATCCCATAACTCATGGGACAAATTGTTCTGAATTTGAGATCATGGGGCAAATTATCATAATTTTAGTTTAAGAGACAAAGCGTCCTTAATCCTATAATCAGGACTTCAGGGGTAAAATAAGGCTAATAAGCCAAAATAAAACAAACTATAATTATGGACTAAGGAGAAAAGTTTTCAACAATTCTGCCGAAAAAAAAAAAGTGTTGAACAAACCTGCCCAGAACGAATTAAACCCATTAATGCCCAAGAGGTGTGAACCAAATTTGAACGATTTGCTTCAAGAGGTACATATTTCTACATCATTCAACAGAATATATATATAGTAAGTTCCCATTTATTTTGAGGCATAAATGTCACTTTACACCTCTAAGTTTGTATGGACTATCACTTTGAACCTAAATTTTCTATTTTGATTAAAACGCGTCTTAAAGTTTTATTTTTGTGCTATGTTGCACCCTCCGTCCGATAGGACAAACGGATTTGTCACGACATCTGACATGACATGCCACGTGAACAAAAATCGAAGGATGCAAAGTGGCACAAAAATAAAATTTTAGGGTGCATTTTGATCAAAATAAAAGAGTTAGGTGCAAAGTGGCAGTCCGTATAAATTTAAGGATGCAAAGTGACAATCTGTATAAATTTAAGGGTGCAAAGTGACATTTATGCCTTTATTTTGATGTATGTATATATAATAGCAAGAAATAAATAGCAGGTGAGCAAAGTACGTAGAAAGCAAGAAATAAACATAGGTTGACAATTTCAATTTTATATTCAACTTATAATAATTAATTAATGTTCTTTGTGTGTATATAGCACATCTAACTTTGAAGCAAATGACAAAAAAAAAAAAAATTGAAGCAAATGATATGTACCTTCTGAGTGCAAGAAAGATAGCTTTCTCCCCATCCTCCATCCACACATTGTATATCAAGTAGAAAAGCAACAGCCTTACGAATGGCTGAACAGCTTTCGTAAGTCCTTCCAACAGCTGCAAGTGCTTCAAGGGCAAACCATGTGCTATATATGAAGCAAATTCCCCACTTTCCATACCTATATATATTTACATGGAAAGAGCTCTTGAGTTGATGAATTCATATGTTTCAATAGTTTATAAATAATTAAAATTGATTAAATATTTACACTAGGAGACAAAAATGATTCTATATAAATAGCTCATTAACTTTCAAAATTACAAATTACACACCTGAATTTGTAAAAAAAAATGGACAAATTAGTCATTTTGGATGGAAATTAGTTAAATTCTGTCAATAATTGGACCAAAATTGGTATGGTTCCGATAAATTTCATCCAATTTCTGTTCATTTGTTAAAGGAATTTAACCAATTTTCCTTCAAAAGGGATAATTTATCCCTTTTTTCAAGTTTAGGTGTGTGCAATTGACAATTTTGAAAGTTTAAGGGTTAATTTGTCCATTTTTACAAGTTTGACCACCAAATTGTCTATTAAGCCATATATATTTTGTACAAATGTCCTAATATGTAATGGCTTATCTGAAGTTAAGTCGTGTGGACTTCAAATTTGAAAAATGCTCATAGTATATGTTTACAAAAATTTAGAATATATATTCCAATTTTGTTTGATTAATTTATATAATATATAGAGAGAAATGATTAAATTAATTACCATGATCCATTGGGGAGTTGTGTTTCTTGGAGGAAACTAATGCCTTTCTTAATGAAATCTTCAACTTCCTTCTTCTTGTGCGCTGGATATAACTTTTTGAACAAAGCCAATGTCTTTATTGCCGAACAAGTGCATTCCACATATCTGGTTCATCACTATGATCTAATTAGTCTTTCGACTTAATTAGTTAGCAGTTAATTGATTTTCAATATTTTAAACGTCTTACTCATATTCAGTGACTATTTCTTCCATAAATTCTACAGGATTCATAAGCTGATATAAGTACAAGAAAAATATGTTAATCAAACTGATTAATTAGAATATATAAAATTAACTTCTGAATAAATATAAAATTAATTAATTCTTCATAATCCAAACGTCTAATTTATTCACATATATATACCTCCAACCAGGGATAGGAATTAAGTGGTTCCCAACCTGTTATACCACCTCTCTTTGTCTGCATGCAAAAGCATGAATTTAGAATATAAAATTAACTTCTCAATAGATATATGAAATGAGCAAAAAAAGGAAAATTTAGAGCCAACCTGTATGGATAGTAGGAAATTGACGGCATCAAACATTCTCTGTGGTTCCATTTTCTCGCCAACAAGTTCCGAAGGTAGCATGGAGAAGAGCAAACAGCACTGTCAAAGCACAAAATACATGATGTAATTCTATATCATAAACATAAGTTTTCTTTCTTTTCAAAAGCAGGATGTCGAGTTTATGGCTATATATTTGAGTGGATGAAAATATTTTTCATTTTCATTTTTTAAAATATCAAAGAAATCAAGTAGTCGCACTTGTATCGTCAATGAAAATGAGTATATTCTTAGAAAATGAAAAATGTCAAATAAGTGAAAATTAAAAACAATTTTATGTTAATTTGAGATTCACTCCATTCTCATTTTCATTTTTTAAAAAGTATACTCATTTCCATTAACTAGACATGTGTGATTTCTTGATTTCTTGATTTCTTTTATATTTTTAGAGAAAAAAAAAAAAGAAGTTTTGTGCTATCAAACATAACCTAAACTTTTGAAATTTGATCTCAATTTGGTTTCAATATCCGTCTTCGAAAGCAGGTTATTCAACTGCTTAGAGCGAGTAAAACTAGATTGTGAATCTTGTAAATGTAGCAACATAAATTTGTGAGGATTGAGAATTGACAGGTTGTATCATTTGGACTGATTGAACTGTGAATCAAAATTCTCATCAGCTCGGCTATTAAAACATTGGTTTAACATATAGGGTTACTAGTTAAAGCACGTATGTTAATAATTGATAAATCATATATTCCACACATGCGTACTTTTCATTTTCATAAATTTTGATTAATTAATCATTAAAATCTGGTCATTTAGTTTACAGAGATTTGAAATAATTAATCTCATTGAACAAAAAAAAACTTAAATTATTATACAATTATGGTTATCTTCAATAATGAAGGAAGGTTATCAATTTTCTTATTTGAATTTACTAAAAAAAACTACAGGGCTATTAAGAACGAAAGTTAAACATTAATCAATTAAGAAGGTTATCGATTTCTGATGCAAAAAAAAAGAAAAAGAAAAAGAATAAGAATAAGATTATCAATTTCCTCATCAAATGTTCATTAAAAAGGTATTTAAGTTATCAAAGGTTTTGAATGTTATCAATAAATTCAGTAATTAACCTTATACTGATAGTAATTTTAGTAGCCTTTTATCAATAATGGCATTTGCCAATGTTCTTCTTTAAGGTTGTTAAAAAAATTATAAAGGTTATAAAAATTTTTATAGTATAAGGTAATTTAGTAACCTAACCTCTTTAATAAATTTAGTAGCATTTTATCAATTTAATGAGGAGTATAATTTTCATATATAAAATTAGTAAAAAAAGTTGCAAAGATTAAAAAAAAAAGAAGCTATAGTCCTATCAACAAATTCAATAACCTTATGTTTTTATTACTTTTAATAATTTTCGTCAATTATGAATGTTATTAATCTTGTAATCTAAAATTACTAAAAAAATTATAAAAGGTATTAAAATAGCTATAATGCTCTCTACAAATCTAATTGCGCTCTTGGATGATTTTAGTAACTTTATATATATATATATATATATATGGTTATGAATCTTCTTACTTAAAACTATTTAAGATTATATCAAAATAACTATAATGTTCGCTATCAAATAAGTTTTGAATGCTACTACTATATTCTAACTTGTACAAAAAAAATCCCATTAAAATCACTTAATCCTAATTAATCCATAATGGGGAGGGAAGAATAAATACTTTTAAGGTTGTTTCCTTCCTCTTTTCATCTTATTTTCTTTCTCTTCTAAACCCTTTTTTGAAGAACTTCTCACCAATATTCATTGATACGTAGGAAAATTTATTGGTTTAACAATTGAAACTTATCTAAAATTTCAAACTATGAAGCTTTTGAAATGGATGAGAATCAACTTTTTATTTTTAATTGAATGCAGCAAGTAAGGTTTTTGGAATATAGAAAGCTCGATTTTTCTTTCTTATTCTATTTTTGGATTTCATATTCTTTTGCAAAATTATTTCGTTTTCACTTCAAATTAAATCTTTCGAAATCTTTTAACATCAATTAAGACAAAGTTGTAAAGAAACTTACAATATTTTTTCTTGATTTTATGTTACATTTATTGCATTTTATTATTAATTTTATGTTTAATTAAATAACTTTAGTTAGAATTAATCCAGTGTTGTTACATAGATAGTATTATTAATCAAATATCAAGTGACATGTTCTTTATTAGATGCATAAAAAAAGACGTTTTCGGACCAAGGCTTATCGAGTGACATAGTTTTTTTTAGATGCCTAAAAAGACGTTTTAGGACCGAGACATGATGCTATCAACAAATTTAACAACCTTAATTATATTCTTAAGGCTAATTGCTCAAATAAGGGCCTAACGTTTGCCAAAATGATCAAATAATGGCCCGATCTTTTAATTTGGCCAAATAAGGGCCTAACGTTATCAAAAATGCTCAAATAAGGGCCCGATCTTTTAATTTGGCCAAATAATAGTCTAACGTTATCGAAAATGCTCAAATAAGGGCCTGACATCAGTTTGGATGACGCGTGAGAATTTTTGATGCCATGCCCTTATTTGAGCATTTTGGCAAACGTTAGGCTCTTATTTGGCCAAATTAAAATATCGGCCCCTTATTTGAGCATTTTGGCAAACGTTAGGCCCTTATTTGGCCAAATTAAAAGATCAGACCCTTATTTGAGCATTTTGACAAACGTTAGGCCCTTATTTGAGCAATTAGCCTATTCTTAATTGATATCTTACATCTTTAGTAAGTAATTAATACCGATTTTCTTACATAAGTAACCCCAAAAAAAAACCTTTTAGAGGATTATTAAAAAGGCTACGATGCTATCAATAAAAACTAAGTAACTTAAATCCTTAGTAACTTAAGTAATAAGATAGTTATCAATTCTCTTACCTAAAATTCTAAAAACTTGTATTGGTTATCCAAATTCCAAAAAGTTATTTTTACAGTCTACTATATTTAATAACCTTACATTATTAGTAATATTGGTCGCTGATTAATTTTCTTATCTAAGATTACTTAATTAAAAGGTTATAAAAGTTATGACAACATTATAGTACTATCTAGATTCAAATAATCTTACATCCTTATTAATTTTAGTAACTTTTTATGATCAATAATGAAGGTTACCAATTTAATTACTTAAGTAATATACTAAAAAGGCTAAAAAAAAGTTATTAAAATTGTATTTACCAATCCTTACATTCTTAATATTTTTTTTTGCCGAAAAACATTATAGTACTATTTAGATTCAAGTCATCTTACATCCTTATTGAAGACCGGATCGGGGTTGGCATCCTGAGGCCGTAGTTACTGCCTTCTCTTTTACTTTCTAGTACTTTTGTAGCAAAAAAAGTCATCTTACATCCTTATTAATTTTAGTAACTTTTTATGATCAATAATGAAAGTTACCAATTTAATTACTTGAGTAATCTACTAAAAAAGCTATAAAAGTTTTTAAAATTGTATTTATCAATCCTTACATTCTTAATAACATTAGTAAACTTTCATCAATGGTGAAGATTTACCATTTTTTTCCTCAAAAGTTACCGAAAAAGCTATAATAATCATAAAAAATGTTTAATACTATCAATTAATTTAATGACCTTACACTATAAAGATACGTACAATACTGATTTTCTTATCTAAGATTAATTACTTAAGAGGTTATGGAAAACATTATAGTACTATCTAGATTGAAAGAACCTTACATCCTTATTAATTTTAGTAACCTTTTATCATCAATAAAGTGTTACAAATTTTATTACTCAAATTTACTAAAAATGCTATAAAAGTTATTAAAATTGTATTTACCAATCCTTTTTTTTAATAACATTACTAATCTTTCATCAACGGTGAATATTTGCCATTTTTTTCTCAAAAGTTACTGAAAAACCTATAATGATTACAAAAGAGGTATAGTACTATCCACTAATTCAATAACCTTACATCTTTTATGATTTTGGTTATCATATTTCTTATTACACTTTTTGTAATTTTGATTATCATATTTCTCCAAAATCTCACAATTCAACCAAACATACCCGGACCTGTAAGTCAAATTTCCATATAAGGTTATAACTTATAACTAAACTTAATGCAACATAAGGAAGTATAAAATTAGGTGTACAAAATTGGTTCCTAGTTACTAATTCATATGTCCTTCCTTTTTTTTTTTTGTGATAGAGAAATAATTTATATACTATATATGCGTACCTTTGGCAAGTTGAAGTAAAATTAAAATTGATATCTCGCTATAACTCTACCAAATTAATGAATGATCAATGTGATTTAAAATAACTTAGCAAAAAGGTAATGATCTTATTTAAGGTTACAAAAAAAAACTATAATGATCATTAGAAAGGCATTATACTACTTTACAACTAATTTTTTTTAGATAACTTTCAACTAATTTAATAACCTTACATTCTTAGCAATTTTTGGTTATCAAATTTCTCATTTATGCTTACTAATTAGAAAGCTAAACTATAGTATTATATCAAGAAATGTAGCAACCTTACATGCTTAATAACTTTATGAATGGTGAATGTTATTAATTTTTTTAAGTCTAAGATTAGTAACAAAGTTGTAGTTAATAAGATACAACACATTATTATTATATATAAAACATATACCAAAAAAA
>AWUE01024822.1:0-24838 GCA_001974825.2 Corchorus olitorius
ATATATATATATATATAGAACTATACCAGAAAAAAATAGTTGAACATTAGTGGTTGATTTATTAAATTAAATTAGATCAATGTCAAACAAAATTTTAGAATTATAAATTAAAGATATTAAGATCCGAATTATTTATTATTAAGGAAACAATATTTCTTTTTTTTTGCCAACAAAACAATATTTCTTTTTAGTCAGTACGTTTGCACAAATATCTAAGAATTTGAATTAAAAAATATCTAAGAATTTAATTAATGTAAGTATTTCAGTTATTATAATATTACATTTAATTAATGTAAGTATTTTAATTATTATTTATATTACATAGGAATTAAAAATTAATTGAAATTTTATCTCAAAAAACATTAATTGAAATAAGGGTGCGGTAAAAGAGATTATAAATTTTAATATAATAATAATATATTTAATTTAATTGATAAATGAAATTACATATTGAACCTTAAAAGTTTAATTTGATAAATACATGTTTACCCTTTAAATGAATACTAAACTTTTAAAATTAAAAAGGTTATTTTAGATATTTCAGATCAATGGTTTTGAAGTTTAGACTTGTATAGTATATAGATATAGATATATGTATCTTATTTTCGTTGAGCTGAGGAAAAAAAGGGTTTTAATTACATTAGAATTCTCATAAATAAAGTGGTTTTAGGATTTCATTGAAATAATGCCACATAGGTGTATCTTAATGAGAATCAAATTTTAATTTACACCATCCCTCATTAAACCAATAATAATATATATTTCAACCCATCTTTTTATTCTTTACCCAATCTTATCTCTCACTAATCAAATCTCCTTTATGTACTCATTAATTATATTAGTTTACTTTCCTTTCCTAATCAAAATTGATTTAAAAAAAAATTGTGTATTTCATGGTAACGTGAAACATTTTTTTTTATTTATATTGATTTTGTTTTTAAAATTGTATCTCATTTTTAATTTTTTTCTTCAATTGATTTTTTTAAAATTGTATTCAATTTTTTATTGTTGAAAATTTTGAAAAAAAAATTGTGATTTATCAAGTTTGTTTAGTTTTGAACTTGTCAAAGAATAAAAATGGAAAGGTAAAAAAAGGAATTAAAAAGTTTATTTGGTGAGAAATGGTGTACAATAAAACTTGATTATAAATTAAAATTATTGAAAAAAATTATATGTCATCAATCTAATGTGTTCCTAAAAACCCCATATATAGGATCATCCTAAAATAATTTAAACTAAAAAAAAATGTACCACCTATCGATTCCTTTTCTTAAAATCTTGTAATGTTAAATAAAATGGAAAATTACAAATTTAATCAGTTAACTTTAAGTGAGTTTCAAGCTAACGAACCTCTTAAACATTACTGGCAGTGTTTATTTTGTTCATGTATCTAGGGAGACAAATTTTATGCAGATTCACTAACCAAACTTGGTGTCTCAAGAACCTCAAACTTGGTTGCTTGGTTGTAACTTTTGCATTTTAACTTTCCAAAAAAAAATTACGTGAGTTTTGTTTTTGGTCACTTAACTATGAAAAAGTAACGATTTGGTCATTTAATTTTGTAAAATTAAATATTTTAATCACTAAATCCTTAATTTGCTTATGTGCCATAATCACATCATCATAATAGTGATTAAGTGATCAAAGTATTTAATTTTACATACATATAAGTGACAAAAAAATCCTTCAAAAAAAATGATAAAAAAATACTTTTTATAGTTAAATTAAATGACCAAAATTGTTAAAAATTAAAGTAATCATCTATGTAATTTACCCTAAAAAAAACACTTACCTTTAAACCTTCCGCGGTACAATCCGAAACTTGCCACCCATGATCTTGATCGGAAAATGTCCATGTTCCTTTGGAGATGTGACGAAAATATTGTTTTTTGAAATCTCCAGGAGGATTATCCCTGACCTTTTGAATCACAATTCAAGGCCAATATTAAATGATAAAAAAATTAATCATGCCCAAGAGATCAATAATTCAATATTTGTAGTTTCAGAATTCAGACTCATTCAATTGAAAAAGAGCAAAACCTGAGATTGTTTTATGAAGTCATGTCCCTTCCTAAGTGTAAGAGCAATTTCCTCATGCAGATTGGAAGCAATCAGAGCTTGAATAGCAAAACCTGCGTCCCATGTTTGACAACCAAAACTCTGCATATATATCAATGGTTAATTAATTAGATCCAAAACCTTATATAAAATAAAGCCAATATCTTAGAAAGTAAATTTTATTTCCTCCCAAAATAATAAGCTTATAGTTTGCTATCAGACATTTGACCTGATGGTAGAGTGTTAGACTTTTACTTCAAATAGCTAGGGTTCGATTCCTAACAGCTTCAAGTACAAAAAAAAGTTTATGGTTCAATTAATACTCCCTCCATTCCAAATTATATGTCGGTTTAGCCAAATTTTTTTGTTCCACAATATCCGTTGCTTTAGGATTTCGAGAGAGCATTAAATGTACTTTTACCACTATCACTCCTCTTTTAAGATGGAAAGAGAATGTTATACAGAAGATTTAGAGTATTAGTCCTTTAAGTGAATTCTTCTATGAATTTTATCAACTTTTAATACATTCTTAATTTGTGTGCATGGAGCTAAAGCGACAGATATTGTGGAATAGAGGGAGTGTAAATTTTGACCTTCAAACTATTGGAAATTTAAGCCCCCATCTTAAATTTTGGTCAATTGACCCTTGATTGGATTTTATTTATTTTTTATTTTTTATTTACAAAATTGTTAAAACTTAAACCTATTTACGTAGGCCTTGATAGGGTCAGGTAGCGTGTAATTAAAACTCTTGAAATAAAGAATTGATAAATATAAGTTGATTTAAACATGTTTGTAATCTTTCAATTAAGTTTTAATTACGATATTATTGTGCCCATGGTAAACACTGGGTAGCCAATGTGGAGCGGATAACTGCTGAAAACATCTAAGTAGTAGCTTCTAACCGCTCCGCAAATAACACCAGTTTGAGGGGCTTATTTGCTCAATTCTTCATAGTTTGAGGGCCAAAAATTATATTAAGCCATAGGCTTATTTCACAATCTTTATGTGTATCCATCCAAAATGATATGTCTCAATTTGAAAATAAAAAAATTTAAATTCTTCTCTTCCTTTATACTTTCCATATATACTCTAAACTATATGTATAAACACTTGCTGATCTTTTTTACAGTAAACCTTTTAGGTATAATTTTGTAAAGAAATTTTTAAATAATCAAACAATTCAACTAAAATTAGTATTTTAGATTATAGAGATGTGTATATATATTGGGTATTTGAGATATTGAGAAATTTTACTAACCGTCACTTTCATTCCATCTTCAGCTACCCACAAGTAATCCGGAAGCCTTGCAAGGTGCTTCTTGAAATAATCTCCATTGGGATCTTCTACCCAACAAGCAAGCATGCATAATGGCTGTTATCCAAATTAATCTTTTTAAATAATATATATTAATTAAAAAACAATATATATATATATATATATATATATATATTGTTTTAATTGTTTATGTTCTAATTAATTAATCAAATAAAATAAAAGCTCAATTCTTGGAATATATACCTTTTCAACACATCCAATGGTTATATATCGACTAGCTTCGTCTTCGTAATGAATATGATCCATTGTAATTTGAAGACATTTCTCTCTCAATTTGTTCAAAGGCCAACGGTTAAGAAGAGGCTCAGCAAATGTGTTAAGACAATCCCATACCAATTTTTGTACCATTGGACGATGAAAATAGAGGTCCTCCTATATATAACAATAGTAATTAATTTTGGTACATAACAATAGTAATTAATAATTGCAAAATAATATATATTTCTTCTAGTTAATGAATCTGCAAACTACTCAATAAGGAAAAAAAATACCTTTGCGCAGAAATTACGCATATTATTCCATTGAATTTCATTGTAAGGTTGAGTGTATATTTCTTCTCTCAATTGTAAAATAAGAGGTGTTATTCGACCGACAAACTTCTTTCCATATAAATATGAAATAGGCATGTATGTCACTCGACAGTAGCACCACAATTTTGCTGCATTATAATTGTGCGATTAGTGTTTAAATTTTCTATTTCAAGACTGTTAATAGTTGAATTGATGAAGTGATATTCAAACCTGGATTAATGAATAAAAATTTAGGTAAGGTCCAAAATTCTGGAAGCATTGGGTTGAGTCCACTCCAATCATACAATCCGAGTACCTATAAAACACAAATTTTAGAATCAAATTAATGTCAAACACAATAATCAAATGATGTTATAAATGGATAATATTAAGGGGGTGTTTGGTTAGGATCACCCCCCAGATCACTAGTGATCTAAGATCACCAGTGATGCAAGATCACCGGTGATCAAAGATTACATGGGTTTATGGTGGTAATCCAGATCACTCTTAGAGGGGTGATCAGGGGTAATCCGGATTACCACACCAAACCAAAAAGTGTAACCAAACGGAATGATTTGAGATCACCAACAATTGGTGATCTTTGATCACCCCCAACCAAACGCCCCCTAAGTGTATATATAGTTGCAGAATCGAAGGGTCATACAGCAAGCCAAATTTTGCCCCATGAAGGTATGCCAGTTGCACCACCATGATCAAGAATCCACTTTCTTGCTCTTTCACAAGCATTATTTTCCCCACCATCTGCTTCTTCTCCAAGTATACGCATACATACATAATTTAAAACCGTGCCAAGCATGCTGCTGTGACTCTCCACATGTACTCCCCACCCACCATCTTCATTCTGCAGTATTAATTACTCATTAATTCTTTTTATTTTCTGCCATCTCATTAATTCACGTCTAATTTTCCAATTTTGGTATAAAGGAAAGTTGAAAAATATATAAATGATTCACCAAAAAAAAAGAAAATATATAAATAAAGTCGCATGTGCACTGCTAAACTCCACTGATAGTGTATTGAATAATTTTCCATAATTTATACCTGATGATAGTATATGTAACGAAGCATCTCTCGTCGATGTTCAACGGAGCATGCAGTGTTTAGATGTCCAGTAATGTATAGACACATGACCTGTGCTCACACAAATATAGTAATCGTTGTGTTAATTTTGATTTGTAAAGATTATAGTACAAGAAATAATAATGGATTCTTAGTTATTTATGATGACCAGGCTTAAATCCATGGTAGCCTTGTAAGAAAGAAGAAGCAATTAGTACAAGTTAGTATCTTGATTAAAATACAGTTGATCAGAAATTTAAATTTTATTACTAAGATAAGGTAAGAAGTCCCGCCGAAAAAAGGTAAGGTAAGTAGTAAAATGGTTTATTGTCAGGGGCAGATCTTGACGTAAGGGATTGGGGGACCAAATTGAATATAATCATTTTAGAAGGGGCCGATTTCAAATTTCATTGTAAATATATTTAAATATGCATACATAATAAGGTAATTTTTAAAATTTTGGGCTCTATGACGGTCTGCCCCTGCTTGTTGTACAATTCGGCCCTTGAATTACATTTAAAATGATAATTTTATCCTTAAACTTTTATTTGAGACAATTGATATTTAACTTTTATTTTTGGACAATTTAACTCTCAAACTTTGAATTTTAATTTGATCGATCAGATTGATAGAATGCGCTCACATGGCTAATTATGACGCTTTGACGCGGCACTGATGTGATGTTGAATTGGTATTGTCATGGCAGTAATATAGAGAGTGCTGATGTGGCTAAATTTCATTCGATATTTTGGGTCAAATTATACAAAACACAAAAGTTGAGGGGCTAAATTTAAAATAAAAGTTTAGGAGCAAAATTGCCTTTTTCAAGATGGTTTAAGGGTAAGAAAAAAAAATTGTTTAAGGGTCAAATTGTATATTAAACCAAAGTTAAAACTAATCTTAAATTATTAAGATAACAAAATGCCTTTCAAAAAAAAAATATTAAGATAGCAAAATATCTCACCAAGGGAGGAAGGTAAAATGATGGACCGGTGCTCTCGGAAGGCCAATGCCCATCACTGGCTTGCAAAGCTGCCATGAAGTGGGCACTTCTTCTTACCGCAGTTGTCACGATTTCATATGTTATCTCCTCCCCATCCTTCACCTTCACTTGGGGAATTTCTTGTTTGAAGTTTTTCTCTCTTAAGAACTGTAGTGATTATATAAGAAAAAAAAATATATATCATGATAGTTATAAAGATAAGGGAAATTTATTTATTAATTTTCTTAATTATATAAATGGAAGTGCTGTATGTATGATTTAATACCTGAAATCGCCAGAGAAGGTCTGAGGCTGACTTAACATTAAATCTATTTTTGTAGAAATTTTGGCGAGCTTCTTCAACCTCAGCTAGCTCCTTCATGTCGTTGGCATTTGGATCAAACTCCCATATTTGTCTCCCCACGAAGTTGTTTGTGCTAAATAAGTAGGGATTGCTTCCAGCCTCAGCAACCCTAAGTCTCCACATTTTCCCCTCTTCCAATTATAATCAAATGCAGTTACTTTGGTTGTGTAGGTAATTTACTAGCCTGAGAAAAAGAAAAAGATCATTGAACTTTCTTTATTTCTAACAATTTAAACTATATACGTACGTATTCTCCTTCGTCCCAAATTATCTCTCTAAAATATTCCTCGGTTCCTTATTAAAAATCATCCCACTCTTTTACATGGCCAATTTTTGAATAAATTAGCTTTGAGCTTAGAAATCATCCCACTTTTTTATATGGCCAATTTTTGAATCCTTCCTACACATTTTTAATTTTATAATAGGGAAAGAATATTCCATTCATTGAATACATTTGTTATCATATTCAGATCCGGCTAGATTTTATATTCGTCAAAGGACATCGAAAATACTTTTTATTTACTGTTGATCACACATTTTACGGTGACGTGGCATCCCTCATGTCTATAAATACAGACTAAACTCTTTACTTTAGATCATTAGAAAATCTCTAGACTCTATACCTATTAAAGAATTCTCTCTAAATTCTTCAATTCACTAAAGAGAACGTCACTGACTTAAGCATTGGAGTGCTAACGCGGGGCACTCCACCCCCGCACTCTCTAAGTGTACTCTTCTTGCAGGTATCTAGAGTCCCAGGGTTCGTGAGTCAAAACACGTTCCACGCAAGACGATCGTGGTGCATATTTTGACCACAATATTTGGCGCCGTCTGTGGGAACAAAGCCTTTCGAACAAAAAGCCATGACCTCACCAAGTGAAATAGCACAGACAAGTAAGTCACTCCTCAGCCTCCCGCCGGGAGTGCGAGCAGTGGAGCTGTTTCCGGAGACCCCGAACACTCTAGGAGTTTCCAACGATGCGAGCCTGACGGTCGACGCGGACGATCGCATTTTGTCACAATCCGACCCTCTGCACACCTCCCTCCCACCACCAGCCACCCCAGCTTCGGCGGCTGAAGTGTTATACCGGCTCAATCCGCTGACAAGAACATTCAAACCATGGAACACCCTGCCCGCTATCGACTCAGTGATTGTGAATGAACAAGCGGGAACGTCGAGGTCGAGAGAAGACGCCAGGACGCCGCTCCAGGGCAGGACACCAGGATATGGGGCCGAAATCACCCCACCCTCTCGGATGAACCCCTCAGCGGACAACCGCGATCTACTCATAGCCCGTCTGACGGTTGAAAATTTCAGGATGGAACAGCATATGCTAGAAGTTGTGGCTCGGGAACAGGCAGTGTTGGAGAGGGAGAAAGTCGCCTTGGCCGAAGCGCAAGGGGCCAGAAACCGAGTAGCAACTCTCGAAGCTAGACACAGCAAGTCCCATACTCAGCCGGACGATCGCAACAGGCGGATTCAACCCTCGAACGTCTGGGTCAAGGATGGGGGCAAAAGACTCCAGTCTGTGGTTCAAGCAAGCAAAGAAGGAGAAGGCGAGAGTGTAGGACCGCAAGATGTTGGAAACATGTCGGAAGATCGGGCGAAACCAAAATCGAGGAAAGAAGGGGATGCCGATCACCATACAAGTAAATCGGATAAAGCTTCTTCTCGACCTAGGGCTAAAGAACCATTGAAAGAACGAGACCAGAAGGGAGGCTCCAAGTCAATTGTGAGTGAGGCCCAGGTGGAACAGATCGTCAGAGCTCAACTAAAAAAACTCACTAAGAAGAAAAAAGACGAGCTTCGACCTCTCGAAGAAATTTCTAAGGAGCCATCTCCCCTTTCTCTTGTAATTCGTCAAGTTACAGTACCATCGCACATAAAGCACCCGAAGGAGAAGTACGACGGAACAGGAGACCTGAAGAAACACCTAAGCCAGTTTAGAGAAATCATGTCTGTGCAACGAGCTTCCGATGCAGTCATGTGCAGACTTTTCCCCTTAACATTAGAAGATGTAGCCCAAAGGTGGTTCTACAGGCTGGAAGATGGAGTGATAAATAACTTTGAGCAGCTGGCTCTAAGATTCGAGGCAGGTTTTAATAGCAGGGTACAAAAGGGGAAGACAGTTAGGTATCTCAGAGCCATCAAACAGCAGGTGGGCGAGCGCCTGTTGAGTTATGTGAAAAGATTCAGTGAGACTCACATTCAAGTAGACGACCTGGCCGATAAGGATGCGATAGAGATCTTCATGGACGGACTACTGCACCGAGAGCTGCGCTACTCTTTGGGAGAATTGCCCCCAAAGAAGTTGAAAGATTGCTTTGACAGAGCAGAAATCTATGATGAAATCGACCTCTCGATGGCTTACAGAGAAGGTCATGAAATAGTTTCAGAACCAACCTCAATTGTGGACCCCCGATCTCAGAAAGATAACTGACGATCACCAAGGAAGGAGAGCAGAGCTGCGAAAGGAGGAAAAGCCAATGGTAACGACCGAAGTCG
Source organism: Corchorus olitorius (assembly GCA_001974825.2). Lineage (NCBI taxonomy): Eukaryota > Viridiplantae > Streptophyta > Magnoliopsida > Malvales > Malvaceae > Corchorus > Corchorus olitorius. Next base: position 8,839 of record AWUE01024822.1, read on the forward strand.
TGAACCCACTTACCACAACTTTACTCCTCTCGTGGAATCCAGATCAGCCATCTTATACGCCATTTCAAACAGCGAGCTAGCCGAGAAGGTCAAATGGCCGGCTCCCACAAAACCTACGCAGAGGCAAAGGCAATCAGGAAAAAAGTGCGAGTTCTATCAAAGTTTCGGGCATAGCACGAAAGATTGTGCTCACTTGAGGAACCTCATTGAGGATCTCATTAGACGAGGCTACTTAAAAGATAAAATCAAAATAGACTCGCCAAGAAAAGAAGATCGACGCCCAACTCAGAATGCTGATCGTATAGAGCATCCAAGAAACCCTGCCAAACGTCCTGAGGAGAATGGGCATATTTATACGATTATTGGCACAACCGAAGAATGGGCTCGATCTGAGAAGAAAATGAAAGGGCATGTGAGGCAGGTGATGTCGCTAGGAATCAGGGCTCCAGCCCAGACGAATGTAAAACCAGAGTGGACTATAGCCTTTGATAACAAGGAAAGTGACTATGAGAATGAAGGATCTGACCCGATCGTAGTCACCGCAATGATTGCAAACTATACCACAGAAAGAATATTGGTTGATTCAGGGAGTGCGGTGGATATTCTCATGTATGACACTTTCAAGCAATATGGGTTAGCAGATGAAGAACTTAAACCTACCGACCCAATATACGGATTTGATCTCCTGCTCATACCAACAAAAGGGAAGATAAGTCTCACGATCTACTTAGGTGACGGGGACCATGTGCCCACACCTTTGTAGTGGTGGACCTACCCTCAACTTTCAATGCAATCATAGGACGACCACTAATGAAGAAAGTTCAAATGGTGGAAGCAGTTTACTGCCAGACTGTGAAATTCCCTACCCCAACAGGAATAGGCTTTATCCGCACCGACATAGTTACAGCGAGAAGATGTCACGTAAACTCCTTAAGACTTCCCACCAGAGAAAGAACGAAGGTCCGAGTGGGGGAGATTGTGAATAAAGGACAATCTTCACGATCGTCCGAGGCGGTCAATATGGAAATCTGTACCCTGATTGCAGATCCAAGAAAGTTTGAAGCGGAAGATCTTGAACCTATGGATACAGCGGACGGGGAGGCCCAGCCACCTGAACCTGTGGAAGTAGCGGACAAGGAAGATCTTGAGAAAGAATCGGCGCAAATCGACACTCTGGATACAAGAAATGAGCACAGAATAGCCAAACCAGAACCTGTTGATAAGCCAATGAAGATAACTTTGAGAACAGATATACCAGAAGGAACAACACAGATCAGTTCCGTACTTGGTCCTGACGAACAAATGGATTTAACGGAATTCCTCCAAGATAATGTGGATTTCTTCGCTTGGACGACATCAGAGATGCCAGGGATAGATCCTAAAGTTATGAGCCATCATTTAAATGTTGATCCAACATTTAAACCGATTAAGCAAAAGAAGCGCCAGTTCTCCCGGAAAAAATCGCAGCAATAAGGGAAGAAGTAGAAAAACTCCTAAAAGCAGATTTCATAAGGGAGGTTCAATCCCCTGATTGGGTGTCGAACGTCGTGATGGTCAAGAAGGCCAATGGCAAATGGAGAATGTGCGTGGATTTCACAAGTCTAAACAAAGCCTGTCCCAAGGATAGCTTTTCGTTACCCTCAATTGATCGTCTCGTTGATGCATCATCAGGAAACAAGTTCCTCAGCTTTATGGATGCTTTCTCTAGGTATAACCAGATTCCCATGAACCCAAGGGATTTAGAGAAAACATCCTTCATAACTGAGGATGGCTTATATTGCTACAACGTGATGCCATTTGGCTTGAAGAATGCAAGAGCCACCTACCAAAGGTTGGTTAATAAGGTCTTCAAGAACTTTATTGGTAAATCCATGGAAGTATATGTGGACGATATGCTGGTAAAAAGTTCCACCATGCAGCAACATTTAGATGACCTGTCAGAATGTTTCGACTTTTTGAAAGCTTATCACATGAAGCTCAACCCCGCCAAGTGTACGTTCGGTGTAGAGGCAGGCAAATTCCTTGGCTTTATGGTGTCCAATAGGGGGATTGAAGCCAACCCTGAAAAGGTTTAAGCTATCCTCAGCATGAAACCTCCGACGTCCGTGAAAGAAATCCAAAGTTTGACAGGACGAATAGCAGCTTTGAACAAGTTTGTCTCCAAATCAGCAGATAAATGTTTGCCCTTTTTCAAACAGCTACGGACCAAAGCTAGGTTCGTCTGGACTCCAGAATGTTAAGAAGCGTTCGAGCAACTGAAAGCTTACCTCAGCTCACCACCTTTGCTTATGAGGCCCAATAAGGGAGAAGATCTCTACATATACTTGGCAGCAACAGCAGAAACAGTGGTTGTCGTCCTTGTAAAGGAAACAGATAAAGGGCAAATGTCGATCTACTATGTTAGCAAAATATTGCAGGGGGGGAGAGCCTAACTACTCAAAGTTAGAGAAGTTAGTTTTTTCTTTGGTAATGGCGTCCAGGAGACTGAGGCAATATTTTCAGTCTCACAAGATAGTGGTGCTGACGGACAAACCGCTCAAAGATGTTCTTCAGAAAGTAGATTTGGCAGGTAGGCTCCTCAAGTGGAATGTTGAACTCAGCGAGTTTGGAATCGAGTATCATCCAAGAACGGCCATCAAAGCCTAAGCCTTGGAAAACTTTGTGGCGGAATGTACTTTCACAGAGGCGCATGCAACAGAGCCAACGAGGTCGGATGAGGAAAATCCAAAGCAGGCAGCGGACAAGCCAAAATCGTCCACTCGAAAGCTTGGTTTAGACGAGCATTGGCAACTTTTTGTCGATGGGTCAGCTGTCCAGAAAGGTGCAGGGGTAGGAATCTTGTTGATCTCCCCAGATCAACAAGAATTCCAATATTGCATCACGTTCGACTTCCCTCTGTCTAACAATGTAGCTGAATATGAAGCTCTCCTGACAGGGCTAAAAATAGCTGACCGTCTGAAGGTGGCAAAACTGAAAGTATTTACAGATTCTCAGGTAGTGGCGAGTCAAATCCTAAGAGATTTTGAAGTGAAAGAGCCGAATCTGGTCAATTGTCATAGGCGAGTTCAACAGATGTGGTCGAAGTTTGTAAAAGTGACAATCGAAAAAATCCCCAGAGAGCAAAATACAAGAGCAGATGCCTTCTCTAAGTTAGCTTCATCCAATGTGGCTGCAGAAAGAGGGACGATCTTCATGGAATACGTGGACAAGCCGACACTGCAGAATGCGACAAAGGTGCTCAACATTGATAACGATGAACCTTCTTGGAAGAACGAGATTGAAGAATATTTGAAGGGGATGAATCCACCCCTAAAACAAAAGGATGCAATTGCCAGACAAAGACGTGCTTCAAGATATATGCTCATAGATGATGTGTTGTACAAAAAATCCTATTCTCTGCCTCTTTTGAGATGCTTGGGGCCTAAGGAAGCAGATGTGCTACTAAAAGACGTTCATCAAGGAGCATGTGGACACCACATGGGAGGAAGAGCGCTAGCGCGGAAAGTATTAAGGCAAGGATATTATTGGCCTACCATGAAGAACGGCGCAGCTGACATGGTATGACGATGTGACAAATACCAAAAGTTTGCCAAAATACCCAGAGCCCCCGCTGAGGAGTTGAACATGATTGCTGCCCCATGGCCATTTGCAATGTGGGGGTTAAATCTAATTGGGCCACTCCCAAAAGCACCTGGAAAAAGAAAATTCACTATTGTGGCCTGCGATTACTTCACCAAGTGGGCGGAGGCAGAACCTTTGGCTAGCATTAACCGTTTTGCGGTCGAAAAATTTCTATGGCAAAACATTCTATGCCGATTTGGAGTGCCGCACGTTATCATCTCGGATAACGGTCTGCAACTTCAGGCGAAACACGTAAGACAGTTCTGCACTAAGAACCGAGTGAAACTTGCAGCCAGCTCTGTGGTCCGACCTCGAACGAACGGCCAAGTAGAATCTATGAATGGGAAAATCCTAGCAGGCATGAAGAAGAAACTGGGCAATGCGAAAGGAAAGTGGGTCGAAACCCTTCCAGGAATCTTATGGGGGATACGAACTACCAGCCACACCAGAACAGGAGAAACTCCCTACAACCTGGTACATGGGACAGAAGCTGTAATCCCGGCCGAGCTCACAGTCAACACCTTCAGGATCGCAAACTTCTCCAGTGAGACTAATGAAGACGAACTTCGCACCAACCTGGATCTCCTTGAAGAGGTAAGGCTCAACGGCCAGCTCAGGCAAGCCAACAGGTCGATGCAGGTCAGCCGCTACTATAACCAGAAGGTCCGTCATCGACAATTCCAACTCGACGATCTGGTGCTGAGGAACTGTGAGGCGAGCATACCAGCAGCCGAAAGAAAAAAGCTATCGCCTAATTGGGAAGGCCCATACCAGGTCACCAAAATTCTAGGAAAAGGGGCCTACAAATTAAAAGACATGGCTGGCGAACAGGTGCCAAGGAAGTGGAACGTTGCAAACCTGAAGAAGTACTTCCAGTAGTTTGAACCTGGTAGCAATCCATCTATTTACTATTCAGTAATTTGAATTTCGAAGTTTGTAATAAGGATTACCATCTAGTATTCTGCCCCTCTACTATCATACGGTTTATTTTAAATAAAGGTTCAATATGGAACTTCGATGTCAAAAGACGAACAATTGTTTCCACAATATCAACGGGAACCTAATCAAAGGTATCCTGCAAAATACCAAAAAAACGATCGTCTAACACATAGACATTGTACCAATAGGGGAGGCACATGCTCAACCCTATATGAATATGCGCATAAAGTAAAACGTTTTCAACAGTTGCACACCTAAACTGGTGTCCCTGTAAAAATTACTAAAAGACGAACGTCTTCTCCCGGTCAAGACAAGCTTTGGAAATTAGAATAATATCACAACAAAGCAAAATCACTTAAATTAAACACGAGTATTCGAAAACATTGAAATTAAACACGAGTATTCGAAAACTTTAACTACGGAAAATATTTAAAAATATTACAAAACTAAAAATTGTTTAAAGTCCTCAAAGGACGAACACCACAGGCGGTGTGAAAAACAGTAGATAAAGGCATAAAATCACTTTTTCTTCTGGCGCTTGCGCTTGCTGGATTTGGCCCTCTCTTCTCCAGTCTGAGCTTGGTCTCCTTCGCCACTGGTCAGGTCCTGAATGTCTTTTTCATGAGGAGGGGTCCCGACGAACTCCGGAATGGGAGTTGGCTGCACAAACTCTCCTGGTACGATCTTCTCCCGCTCCATATAAGCATCAAGCTTTAAGCCCAGCACAGGGTCTTTCACGTAGCCAGGAGGAAGTTCGGTGGCATCAAAGTTGATCCCGGCAAAATTAGGAAATGGATGCTGCTTTTGGATCATATAAATGGCGGAGTCCCTAGCCAAGTTCATCTGCGCAGCAGTCTGCTCGTAGAACAAGTCAATTTGCGCCTGAAGCTTCATGTTCTCCCATTGAAATAAACAAAATGTTAGACGAACGTCTTAGGTGTTTATGATAATGGTAGGAGTTAGTCTTGGAAAATTACTTGAAGAGAAGATTTTTCTTCAGCCCACGCCAGCTGTTTTTTGCCACGAGCATCCCTTTGGGATTTCATTGAGTTGGATATGCATGAATTGAAAATGATTACTTAATCACCATATAATAAATAAATAAAATTAATGAACTGATTTTATTGAATCCAATTCAATGAAATCACTTATTAAGCAAGGTATTGCTTATGGAGTTGTGAATATAGTATACATTGTAAGAGATTTCCCCATTTAGAATCTAATGCAACATGGTTACACAATACGGAGGGTTCGTATTAAATAAAAAGACATTAACCCTTGCATAAAATTGGTAAAAGATATAATTAGATAGAATAAGCTATATATAACTGTTGCGCCAAAAATCTCTTCCTAGAGTTTTCGCGGAGAATTCTTTATGACAGCGTAAGGGCGTGCCAGTCAATTTGCTGAAATTGACAAAGAGGTAGTAAAAACTAGATCTGGTGAGCGGAGCAGCAGAATAAAAGATCAGAGCGATTGTGGGGACTGGATCAAAGTCACACCGGAGCATCTAAATCATTGGATCCACAAACAATTGTTCTTCATAGCTGGGCCTTCCTCGAACTGGATCAGATCTGGGAGATCTGCTTTGATTGTAATTGAAATTGAAAAGAAAATAACAATTTGATTTGTTATTTCTGAAAGAGAAACACGAATACAGTGTTTTTATGTCCGGAGACAAGATTGAAACAAGAGAAAAACACTAAAAGAGTGTTTGGGTGTCCTGAGACAAGATCTAAACAAGAAAAATATGAAGAACGAGTAAGAACTCGTGATGAACAAAGAGAAAATGGCGTAGAGCCAGAGAGAAAATAAGAACGGAGCTTGTTTTTTGCGCGGAGCAAGTTTGTAGCTTCAGGAGCTGGTTTTTGAGATGAGTGATATCTGCCTAAAACCTGAGAATGGCCTCCCTTTATATAGGGGACGGTTTGGGCTTTGGCAGTAATGGGCTTGCCTTGCTGAGAAAGGCAAAATCCTCCTCCTATGCAGTTGACAGCATATAGGAAGGTGCAGTGAAGCTTCTTTCTTCTTCTGATTGCCTCCAACTGATGGGGAGAGGGAAAAATAGGTGTCAAGGCGCCACTTGCTTGGATGTGAGATGGAGGTTTGCCTCCTAGGTGGTTGATGACAATCCTTCCTTTTGCCTTTCACATTGCAGCATGCTTTCGTTGCTTCTTTTGTGCTGAATTTAGCTAATTTGACTAAGTAGTGGCCACGTGACATCATAAATTGGACTTTGATCATCAATGCCACGAAATTACTTATACTTAGTCATATTTTGCTCTTCAAATCATGAAAATAATAATTAATTAAGAAAATGGCTAAAACCGGGGTGAGAAAGCCATATGTCCTTAACTGAAAAGAATGCAAAAGTTGCAAACGAAGTCAGAATAAGCCAAAATTTCACTAGTAGGCTTAGATTATCTCCATAAGACTATGGAAAAAATTTCAAGTGATTTCGAGCTCTCTACCATGGTGAACTTGGTTTCACTCTCCAAAATGTCCTTAACTGAAAATCGGGCATAAGTTTTTACTCCGATGTCAAAATAGGATGAAATTTTACCAAGATGATCTACATAGCTCAAGGATCATCATGGTATGCTCCTTGGAAGAAATCGCAGCCTCTAGCCTCTCCAATTGGTCAATTTTACTGTTTTGTCCTTAATTGAACAAAATACAAGTTGCAATTTCACCTCCCGGGGTGGGGAGGAGGCTAGGCGTTTTCTCCATTGTGGTAGGTCGATTATATGGAGGAGGTGTGAGGTTGAAAATCTCATGCCTCTCTCATGTGCATAGATGTTTCTCTTGCTGACAAACTTTAGCTCTCTGCCTCCTTCCTGCAGGAAAAGAAAAATATCTCTCTGCAGGGCAGAGGGCGGCCTCTCCTCTGACTGGGAGACGACTTGGGCCTTGCTATGTATGTCCATGAGGTATTTTTCATCTCATGGGCAGATGACAAGCAATTTTTCCTTTTTTACTTGTTTGCCTCCCTAGCAGGCAACAATATCAAAGGAAACTGCTTCTGATTGACTTTCTTTGCCACTCTCCTATTTTTGGGCGGCATATATGGAAATAATAATAATAATTTCGAAATTATTATTATTTATTAATAACTTCGGCCTTAATTAATTAATTACAAGAATTTCCTAATTTAATTAGAATCAGGGTGGTGCATAAACTATGTTTCAAGAAAATTTGTAATCAAATCTTGACCACTCATCTTGATATAAATCATGTGAAGACCAATTTACCCTCAATTGTAAATTGAGGTATAAACAATAACTAAAAAGATAATAGTAATACTCCCCACCTATACCATATTTTTCTAATGCATCTAAATTATTTATAGGTCGTCAACAACATATGATCATTTCGAAAAAGAATGACAAAAGGAAAAAGACAAAGGGTTAAAAGAAACACTTAATTCGATCTATAGTTAATATTATTATTATTATTATTATTATTCATTTTACTCAAAAAAATTGTCATTATTTATTATTGTTGTTGTCTAAATTCGTCTAGAAAAGCCGGTGTCATTTACCTCACAACAATGCATGACTTCTCTCCTTTTAAAACAAAGAGTTTAATATTTTATTAGAGAATAAGTTCTCCTAACGATTACGTACGTAATTCCAAAAGAAATTGACAATATCTAAAATCTAAGACAATAACTCCTATTATCCTCCAAATTTGCCGTAAGGCAACCCAACAAGGATCTAATGAAACTTCGTGATTTCACAATAAAACAAACAACTCAGAGACAAAGTACTGCTGGCCCAAAATCTCTAATGAAAAGGAAACGCTTGGCCTTAGCTTTCTAAAACATACATGAGAGTTGCAAATACGTACAAAGTTAATCAGCCAAGCAGCAAATTAAAGATCAAAATAAAATACACACATACTGCACCCAAGCAATAAAGTGCATGCTTTTGATATGAAAGTTGCAACAAAAAAATGAAAACCTTTAATTTCCTATAAATTAATGACTATTAGACTTTATTGACATACCAAATCCATATTTTCATCGAAAAATCCAACATGTTTATGTGGAAACGGATCAACATATATACTTTCAACCATTGATTTGTTTTATATATGATTTTTATTGGAGTTTTGTTTGATAATGAAGTTATAGATGCTTGAGAGGGAGATTCCTTGTGTGGAGCAATTGGTTATTGGATGCTACGTACCGTTGTAGTTTGCTGCTAGCTTCTTAATATGTCTAGATGGTCCTTCTTTTGGTCTTTTCATTGTTTTATTTTCGGTATTGCTAATGGCTGGATTCTTTTGTGGTCTGTTTGTACTATTTTCTGTTAAGATCTGGTTCGGATTACTCTCTAATCCAATAAAATTGTTGCCTTTCAAAAATTTCACGAATCATGCGGATAACTCCACAAATAACAACTACAATCTTAATCTTTCATGTATTACTATGCATTATGTATTTATAAAGTCGGTCCGCATTATGGATAAATCTTATTAGTTTAGGTCCAACAATGATTATTGTAATCTCAAACCAAATTTTTACACCAAGATGAGAAAACAGCCGTAATAACAACTATACGAGTTTCGATGCAAATAACCAAAAACCATATCAGTTATCACATAATGGAATTAAGTCCCAATAGTTTTCTGTGACCATTTAAACTCAATATTGGTACCATGTTTTTTATTCATTACAACAAATTTGATAATTACTGACGATTTGCTAATGTGCACAACCACTTCTGTTTTCCTCAATATGCTCCCTTAGGACTAAATACTTGACGTTTTTGTTTTTTTCTTCTTCTTTTGGCAATAGAAACAATAGGAGATTATATTAAAAACAAAAACATTGTTTCATATATCATACATCATACATCAGCAGTCATTAAGTTAAGTAGATAGAACTAACACATCTAGTAGAAACCCTCCTTTCAAATCTTCTACCCGAAACATCAGTGGATAAAAGAGGATCATCAGAGGCCAAAATCGGAGGGTAAGAACAAAAGGATTTAGAAATAACCGCATAATTAGCTAATCTATCAGCTATGGAGTTTGCTTCCCGATAAACAAAACATAAACTGGAGACAGCGAAGGATGAAGCCAGACTAAGGATGTCATTCTTGAGAGTCTGCAGGTGAATTGGAGCCTGGTCCTTCCTGTTTTGAAACAACAAAGTAGCAGCAAAGGAATCAGTTTCAATCTGAAGATGAGAAATATTAGCATCCTTTGCCATTTTCATTCCAATTTTGATAGCTTGTAATTCTGCAATCATGTTAGTAGTAATTCCAAGATAAGCCGAAACAACAGTAACCATATTTTCAGAAGAGTCACGAATAATTCCCCCACAGCCAAGAAAACCAGGATTACCTTGGGAAGAGCCATCACAGTTAAGCTTTAAAAAAATGCATAGGAGGTGGTTGCCATGAAATCCAAATATATTTGTTCTTATTACTTGTAGAACATAAAGGATTTGCAACAAAAAAAAAAAGGAAGTAAGTAGATCACAATCTTTTAGTGAAGTTCACTTTCAGAAATCAGAGCATGATAATAAAAAAAACCAGAGAAGCCATAGGACCATACTAAGCCAACAATCCTAAGGAATCCACCTAATTCCTTGAGGCAAATAAGTTTGAGAATGGTGCAAAGATCTAAGAATTAAGGTGACATGAATATAATTTGGATCCCACCTATGACTTAAATATTACCTATGCATATAATAATAAGGACACTAGTTAATGATATGAGAAATATCTTCCGGGTGGTTACAGAAGTGACAATTGGCCGAGGGAATAATAGTTCCCTTACTAAGAAGGGTAGCAGTTGGTAAATGATCATGAGCCAAAAGCTATAGGAAAAACTTCACTTTTGGTAAGGTTTTCTGGTTCCATATTAATTTCAATGGAAGAGGAGGACGTGTAATGTGGGGTAATTTATAAATCAAGGATTTATAAAGAGAGGTAGTTGTAAACTTCCTATTCTTGTTCAAGCTCCAACATGGAATCTCCTCAACAGATGGTTGAGAAGGAATGGGAATACCAATAATCTGATCAAAGACTATTGAAGGGAGGATGCTACACACTAGGGTAAGGTCCCAACAGTTTTTATTCCTATTAATGAGATCATTAACATCCAAGTTATGTAAGTTAATAGGGATAGGAAAGTTAATGAGATCAGCAACCTTATTGTTACCCATCCAGTATTCATACCAAAAACTAATAAAGTTCAAGCTACTAAGGTCTTTCCTGATATTATGTGATATAAGAGGAATACATTTAAGTAAAGCAGACTAAATAGCAGAACATCCAGATTTCCTATGAGCATTAAGAACATTTGAAGAAGGAAAATATTTATCTTTTAAAACACAAGCAAGAAGACTCTTAGGATTAGAAAAAAGTCTCCAAAGATTTTTTGCAAGAAGAGCTTGATTAAAAATAGAAAGCGAATGAATGCCTAGTCCTCCAAGCTCAAGTGGAGAGCACACAAGCTTCCAACTAACATAAGGGTTTCGGTTACTTTCAATTGAATGATTCCAAAGAAATTTCCTAGGGAGAGTATTCAATTTTTTTATAAAAGAGGCTGGCAGCATGAACACAGACATAATATAAATAGGGATTGCGGAAAGCACAGCTTTAATTAAAGTGAGTCTCCCAGCATAAGATAAATATTTGTTATACCAAGTCTGTAATAGGGAAGTGATTCTGGAGATCATGAAATTGAAGTTAGAGGTCAAACTTCTTCCAAAGAAAACAGGAAGGCCAAGATATTTGTCTACCGAAGTAGAATTAGGCATATTGAAGTAGTTTGAGATTTGAGATCTAACCACATTATCAGTATTGGGGGAAAAGATAAAAGAGCATTTATCAGAATGGATTGTTTGACCAGAAGCTGAACAAAAATGATGCAAGGAGGCTTTAAGAGTAGCCAAACTGATAGGGCCAATACAGGAAATGATGTAACAATCATCAGCATAATTTAGACAAGGGATCGGAGGATCATTCTTTGAAGCTTTAAGAGCATAAAATTGATTAGTGGTCATTCTTTTCATAAGCAATTTATTAAGAAAATCAGAATATAGAATGAAAAGAAAAGGAGACAAAGGATCACCTTGTCAGAGTCCATGAGAAGGTATAATTTTCTCTGTTAGTTCATTGTTAATAAGAACTCTAAAGGAAGAAGTTGTAATACATTCCATTATCAAACTTATCCAATGATTAGGAAAACCATAAGCATGAAGACACTTCTGAATAAAAGGCCATTCAAGTTTGTCATAGGCTTTACCATAATCTAATTTAAGGGCCATATAACAAGTTTTAGTGGACTTTTTCTTATGCAAAGTATGGGTAAGTTCATGTGCAAGAATAATATTATCAGTAATAAGTCTAGAAGGAATGAAAGCAGATTGAAAGGGAGAAATGAGTTTACTAATGAAAGGTTTAAGTCTTTGAGTGATAATGGATGTAATTATTTTATAAATAGTATTACAAAGACTAATAGGACGAAAGTGAGAAACTTTAGAAGGATTAGGGATTTTTGGGATAAAGACAATGAAAGTTTCATTCAGTCTTTTAAGAAGATGTCCAGAATGAAAGAAACTTTGAACCAATGAAACAACCGAGGTGTCAATAAGATCCCAGTAGGCCTTAAAAAAAATTAACGTTAAGACCATCAGGTCCAGGAGATTTATTAAGTCCCATATTCCAAACAATCTCTTTAATCTCAGGTTCAGTGATGTTTTTAGTTAAGGAAGAAATATCTGATTGAGATAATTGTGGAATATCGACACTTCCAAAATCAAAATAAGTAGGAGAAGATGAAGAAAAGATGTTTTGGAAGTGGTTGAAGAAGGCATTTTTAATGAGTCTAGGATCAGAAAACCAATTATTATTAATAAGTAAATTATTAATACCATTTTGTCTTCTTTTTTGTTTGACACGAGCATGGAAGTATTTTGTATTAGTATCATTATCTTTGATAAATTTATCCCTAGCTCTTTGAGACCAAAATATTTTATCAAGCTTTTCTAGATGTTTAATGTTTGATAATGTTATGTTCACTCTCAACTCTATTAAAATCTAAAAGATTTGGGATAAAGGAAGTTTGTATATTATTAAGTTCATTTTTTAGATTATTAATAGAGGATTTGATATTACCAAACACATTCTTTTGCCAATCTTTAGAGAGAAAAGCTAATTTTAAAGATTTAAAAGCGAAATCAAAACCAAAAGAGCTGGCCCTAGGAAGCGACCAAATATTTTTAACAATCTGTTTGTAATTTCAAGGATATTTCAAGGATCAAATTCTCTTTTTTTGACAAGTTCAAGTGTCATTTTACCATTTTGTTCATCGAGAAATCAAAAAGCATATATTAATAGTGAGTCAATTTTTATTCAAAAGTTCTTCTATTTAGAGACAAACTTTTTCAATTACTTTGTCTTTAGTTTGTTTCGCCCGTACAAATTGGCCGGCTACATAAGGCTAAACCCAACCCATTTTATCACTCTTTAAGAATTCTAATTTCTGTTTGGTGCACCCAACATTTCAGACAAGTTAATGAAAGAAAGTTATCAAGTACTATAAATTATGTGCGTCATCACGACCGTCGTGAAAATAAATTTACAAACAGATAAGTTTGTGTTCTATTTGTAGATTGTGGGTTAGAAGAAAACACATCAAAAAATAACAAAAAATATTACACCATCTTTTAAGTTATCTGCATGGATATATAAAAAATAAAAATGAAAATAGCTACAGTTTATGTTAATATATAACGTGCCAGGTTCTTGGGTCCAATATTCCATCCATTAAACTTGAGGAAAAAACTTATATTCCAAAATGAAATTTGTTTCCGAAGATCTTCAATTTTACTTTCCCTACTTTCTCCTATGGCTCTTTTCTGCTTTCCTTGTTCGATTAATCTTCAAAAAACCAAGCTCTAAGTCATCAACCACTTTCCTCCATCTTCCTCCAAGCCCACCATCTCTCCCTATAATCGGCCATCTCCACCTCCTTAGGCCATTAGTTCACAAATCTTTCCAAAAATTGTCTTCCAAATACGGCCCTTTGCTCTACCTTCGTCTCGGCTCTTACCCTTGTCTTCTCGTTTCATCTCCTTCCATGGTCGAAGCAATCTTCAAGACCCACGACGCCAATTTCGCCGCTCGCCCTGTTTCTCCTTTTGACGATGGCTTACTCTTCGGAAACAACGGCTTTATCACCGCCCCCTACGGTGACTACTGGCGGTTCATGAAGAAACTCTGCGTCACTGAGTTGCTTTCCCCTCGGCAGATTGAAAGGTCCCGTGCCCTTCGTCACGAAGAAATCACAAGGTTCTTGCGTAAGCTTATACGAAGTGCTGCTAAAACAGAGGTTGTCGACGTTGGTGCTCTGCTCACACAGCTTACAAATAATACTATTTGCAGGTTAGCTAATTAGTGATTGATAATTTCGTCTACAACACAAATGCAGTATAGCTACGAACATTGCACGGAAATAACCCCTAATAACTTTTTGCAACGAAAATACCAACTTTCCCACCAACTTATAGTCACGGGAAATGTTTTCCATTTTTTCCGTGGCCATAAGTTGGTGGGTAGTGTGTGTTTGGTGGCTTTTGCAAGATCACCGTTGTGATTAGATAACCAACGTGATCTGATCACCGAGGTGATCTTATTAAGGATGATATTAAATCATCATGTTTGGTGTGATTATAAAAATTCACGGTGATTTTAAATTACCATGTTTAGTATAATCAAGAAGAAAAGAATTAATTAATGTTAAATCACAAACTATGTAAAGTTTTGAAGATCACTCCAAAGGGTGATAAAACTTTCTCACCCTCTTAGTTGGGATCAAATCATCCTCCTTGGCAGTGATCTTAGATCACTCTCCAATTTTCGGCATAGTGATCAAATTACTGAAGAGCAGATTACTACCCCTTTTTGAGTGATCACCCATACAAAACACACACTATATACTATTTGAAGCTAATTCTATTCATTTGTGCAGGATGGTGATGAGTACGAGTTGCTCGGTGGAAAATGATGAGGCTGAGAAGATAAAAGATTTGGTGAAGAGATCATTTCAGCTTGCTGGAAAGATTAGTCTTTCCAATTCCTTGGGACCATTGAGGAAAATTGGGTTTTGGCTATATTCAAAAGAAGCAAATGAGGTAACTTCAACATATAATGAACTGTTAGAAAAGCTATTGAAGGAGCATGAAGAGAAAGCAAAAAACAATGGGGGTGAGTTTGATAGGGAGGATAAAGATTTGATGGATATTCTTTTGGAAGCTTTTCATGATGAGAAAGCAGAGTTTAGAATTACCAGGGGACAAATGAAATCTTTCATTCTGGTAATAAATTAACTTAATTCCCATTTAATGGTTTGATTTAGGTTCGAAATTTTTGTTTATAATTTCTTGGGGTGTGGCATATGGGCAGGATCTTTTCATTGCTGGAACGAGCACATCGTCAGAAACCATGCAATGGGCAGTGGCAGAACTTATTAATAACCCAGAAATCTACAAGGCAGCAAGGGATGAAATAGAGTCAGTTGTTGGAACAAGTAGACTTGTGGAAGAAACTGATATCCCAAATCTTAATTATGTTCAAGCAATTGTCAAAGAAACATTAAGATTACATCCAAACGCGGCCTTCATACCAAGAGTTTGCCATCAAGATTGTAAAATCAATGGGTTTGATATACCTGGAAACACCCCAGTGGCAGTCAATGTCTATGCCATATCAAGAGATCCAGCAGTTTGGGAAAAGCCAACTGAATTTTGCCCTGAGAGATTCCTTGTTTCCTCCACCAAAAGTCAAAACAATATTAAGGGACAAATTAGTTTTGACTTCATTCCTTTTGGAGGTGGAAGAAGAACTTGCCCTGGCAAAAACTTGGCTTATGCCTTGATGAACACCACAATTGCTTCTATAATTCAGTGCATCGACTTGAAGGCTTTTGGTGAAGGTGGAAAAGGGGCAAAAATTGGTATGGAGGAAGCTGTAAGCATGTCCTTGTCCATGGCTTCTTCACTTCAATGTCTTCCTCTAGTATACTTCAATCCATTTGAAGCTTGACTCCCAACAGTTTATGGAAGAGTTTTTTCTTGCTTTATATGTACTAGCTAGCGGATTACCGGTACTTCACCGGAAGAATCCATTTGTTATGATATAAATAAAGGGTAATTATTTGATACACCGATGGTGTAAATTTTGGACTCCACAAGCAGGTTATGGAGTTGACACATGTACATTTTTTGAACTGAATTGCTAAATACCGCCCCCCTTTTTACACTTTTGCCCTTTCTTCATATTTTCTTCAAACTTTCTAATTTCAAGAACGCTCAAGGACATTTCTAATCTTCAAGAACGCTAAAGAACGTGGAATAACCAAGAACTCCGGAAATGCATTCAAACGAAAATTTATAATTAATAATTAAAAAATAAAAAATAAA